>LPNX010940102.1:562580-650781 GCA_001517045.1 Pseudotsuga menziesii
TCCGTGGATTCACCCTGTTACCAAACTCATTGGAGTTAGATTGGAGCACATTTGTTAAGATAAAATCCAAAAGGCATATGCATATGCATGCAGTTATTTACTTTTGAGCACTTATGGACTTATTTACTTTATCCTTGTTTCAATTATAAAGGGGTCATCTCCATTATCCAACCCAGACATACCACCCTTCCAAAGGATACATATCTCTGATTGCACAAGACAACACACAATTCTTTTCCACTTCTCATTTGTGTACTTTCAAGATGTGTGCCAAATAGGTTGTTTAGTTATTGTAATATGCTATGAATACTTATCACTGCTAAACATTCCTTCAAGGGTATATCACAATCCACATCCATTGTGATCTACTTGGAGATCAACATTAGGATCTACACCATTTTTTACAGCTGCTACAATTATGAAAATAGACAGAGAAGGAGTGTCATTTATACGGCTATACTAGACCCTAAACAAGTCTAAAGATAGCCTGGTTATGTTTTATTCATGTAGAAACAAAAACCCTCAAGGTGTTTTCATCTTCCAAGGTGTTTTCATCTTCAAAATAAAAAACCCTCTCACATAATAAACATAGATAATTGTTTCAGTGATCGGTGGTATTGTTGCAAATGCATGCCTACTGGTAATCCTTGAGCTTAAGTCCCACTACCAAGTGTAGTGGGACTTAGAATCCCATCTCCAATCCCAATGCAGTGCTTATCATAAACATAAACAAAGTTACCAAACAATTGCAGTGTAGTGGTTCCCTTAATATGAGTGAGAAAAATTGTTATGAACATTATTGAAAAGGAAAAAATATTGGCATCATTCATAACACCTTCACCAAATACCAGACTGTAAAGAAAAAGTGTCTCATCCTGACAAGATTATAATAAAATGTAGACATAGTATCACATACTAGTACAAAAACATGTCAATGTATAGGTAAAAAATGACAGCATACCTTGCATAGGTATATCTCTTTTAGGTTCTTGCTAAGCATAACATAAAACAGAGTTAAGAGTAGTCTTTGAGTCTTACATCCCACCTAGTGATTGAAAACAACCATTTCAACCTTAGGGTTTTCAAAAACATAAAAATATGTTCAATAAATGTATATAGAAGACTAAGAAAGTGAAGTAAACAATATCTTACTAAAAGCATAATATAAAGTCTTAGGCCATTTTCCTGTAAGGTCCCACAAAGAGAGCGATCACTAAACAAAAAAAAACAATTAAAAATGAAAGGAAAGGGTCTCTATGGGTCACTCAAAGTCACTAATGACAATAGCCTTCTCTAGAGACTTATCTTCCTCCTCATTTAGGGGCCCATAATATCTTAAGGTCTTGAGTATGAGTTGAATTCACTATGCATGTACATACTACTTTGAATAGGACTAAAAAACATCCTTTTCTTTGGGACTATAGCATGCGTAAAATTACTCCATGGCAAGCCTCATTCCAATATTCCTGTTTTGAATACTTTTAATAAGGTTCTAACCTTTACACTATTGTTTAAGGCTTGTCCAAATCTCTCCTTGAATGAATTAACCACCCTAGCTTATTTTAATATTATATTTTTGTTTATTTATCCATCTTGGCTTGTGCCTCATTTCATTGATTAAAATTGGTATTGGTTGGAGGTTTTCTTAATTGGATGGTATTTTTCTCTTATTTGCTAAGTTTTTTCCGACCATGGTGTATGTAGAACCAAACAGGTATTTTTCAGACATGTCATCCTCGAGCGAGGGGAGCTTATGAAGGCTAGAGGAAAGTGAGAGACCTAGTAGGTCTACAAGGGCTATATCAACTAGATGTCAGAAGATCAGAAGAAAATTCCATAAACACGTGGAATTTTTTCTTGTTGAAGGGGGATCATGTTCCTATGATGCTGATACAATAGGAGACATCAAGGTTCCCTTAAGGTAAAAACATCTAGTGAAACAATGGGTACCTAGGGATATTCCTCAACTGAACATAGATTTTTGTGTGAATGAGAGGATATATTGAATTGCACCATCGTCACTACGTGGATTGGGTTTGTTTTGCATGGATGGCATAAAGGTTGGTTACGATAGATATACATAATTGATGGAGTATGTTGGACCCTGTTACAACTACAAATATTGGATGCACATGGTTCAATATACATGAAGTATGCGTATATATGGGTTCTTAGAAAATTATTTACAACTAAAAGACAAAGATCAAAATAAAGGAGCAACGTTGTACATTGACAGAAGGGCAAAGCAAACTGGGAATATTGCGAGGTTTATAAACAGTACACAACCAGGGTCTACACTTAATAAACCCAACTACATATTTGAGGGGCGTGAAGGAAACCATGTATTTTTATGTGCCATTAAATCAAAAGCTGTAGAAGAAGAGATGCTTATTAATTACAATTTGAAACGAGTAGATACAAACACGATGACTATGGATGTGGTACATCCAACAATTTACCCAACCTTTTATTAATTATTTTAACATCTTAAAGTATTTTTCGTTAGTAAATTTTTATAATCTTGTTTAAATTTTCTATATTTTCTTCGCAGGGTAGTGATCAGGGCATCTCCCCAGTAGCTGGTCATAGGAGTACAACTTCCTCGAGGTAGCATGTATACATCTTTGTAATAGTATAAGTATAATTTGAAAAAATAGTTTTTTGTTGTTGTGTTTTTTCATGAGTATATTAATCTAGTTTATATAATATTATCTATATTTGTTCCAGAGTATTGATAGGGGAAACCACTGCACTGTTGATTAGACGGCAACAACCTTGGGGAAACAGGTAAACGTGATTGTAATTGTACAATTTAAATAAGTCAAAATGTTTTTTTATTATATTGTTTCAGTGAGTATTTTGGTTTCGTTAGGTAATTTTTTTATATTTTTTTTATGTAGAGTTCTGTGAGGGGCACCTCCCTCACAATAGATGTTACCAGACCTGCCTCGAGGTGGAAGGTATACATCGATTCCATTGTACAAATTTAATATGTACAAAAGTTCTGTTGTTGTGCTTTTTCAAGAGTATATTCGTTTGGTTTATATAATATTATCTATGTTTGATGCAGAGTGTTGATCATGGAAGCCACCCGAATGTTGATTAGATGAAAGTATCCTCGGGGCAATAGGAAAACCTGATTGTACTTCTACAAAGTTAAATACGTCAAAATTGTACCAATATAATATGTATCATAATGTTTTTTTTGTTATGTATTTTTCATGTTTATATTAGTTTCATTGTGATAATGTTGTCTACTTCGTTTTTTGCAGGTGGATGATCGGGGAAAGTCCCTAGCTGTGGATCAAACATCACCATCATCCAGGCATTAGGTACACCTAGTTTTAATTTTAGAAATCTATCATGATAGATATGTTTTGTTAATATACATTTATCCTTAGTCTATTGCTGTAACACGTCAATAATGTGTTATATATTTTTGTTGTAGACCAATGGTTCGGTGTATGAAAAAAAATCACAACAATCAATAGATTTTGATGTGCATGAGTTGTTGAACGATGCATACATTGGTTCTTCTCTAGACCCAGTTAAGGTGATACATAAGACCTTGAAAAAAATTAACATGTATATCCTTCGTATGTTATTCATTATTCCGCAAATAAACGAGATTAAATCTGAGGTTGAAGTGTTGGTAAAGAGATCGAGCCGTGCAAGTAATTTGTGAAATATTGAATCAAAATATAAATTCATTTAGAACTTTATAATTTTTACTTTTATATGATAGTGATCTTATAAAATATGGTTTGTATTTACATTATTTTTTGTGACCACATAGTACTAGTGGTCAAGGTGGTGTTGGTCCCAGTGATGCTCGTAGAGATCAGTCATCACATGAGCAAATTATTTCATGTAAACTGACTCATGCGCCATTGTTTTCGACTGAATAGTCGGCAACACGTTCCGCGACACCCCCGAGGTTAGCAAAGAGTGCACCTACTGGTGACCGGCGCACACCAGATCATGCAGAAGAAGGGGTGGATGCAGAGCCTGCTAGTATTGTTGATGTTGAAGCAACATTTCCAGGATCTTCCCGTGTCACTAGCACGGGAACAATACATACAATAGTTTTGGTGAACGAAGAACTCGTTCCAATAAAGATAGAGAAGATCCTAGGTAATTATACATTGTTCAATTTAGTGTCTATAATTTGATTATAATATACTGATAAAACTTTTTTTTTCAACTAATGATGGCATGATTGTTTTCCAGGAAATGATTTTTTTTTATAAACATCTAAATGATTTTACCTTGGATATCTTTGGGCCCACCATCTGCACAACATGGGATAGACAAACGTAAAATTTAAAGCTTGAGCTGACTAATTGGTTGGTTGGCATGTTCAGCAACGAGACCTTCGATACAATGAAGGTCCTAAAGAAGGTTGGACAACATATGAAGATTGTCCAAGACCAATATAGGGTTCAATTAGAAAGGAATCCTAGGTATGAGCGCCCTCCAATGATTCCGGAAAGGGAGTGGAAAGTCCTAGTGGAAGATGGAAAGGAGAGGGCTTTGAGAAAATAAGGAAAGCTACCACCAGGAATAGGGAGGTATGCAATACTTTCCACAATGTAATGCTAACCCTTATTATTATTAATTTTTATATCGAATTTGGAACATCTAACGTATTTCAACACTTGCATAGGTTGTCAGATATATCAAAGGCCACAAAGGAAATACTAGAAAAAAATGGTCAACACAAGCTTGGGCCCAGTGGTTATTCGAATTTGGAGGCACAAATTATAAGTATCAAAAACCTGATAATGAATCCAAATGATAAATTGCATTTTTTTTGTTTTGTTTTAATGTGTTGCAAAATGTAAAAGTAATGATGTAATATGTAGGCCAATCGATTAAAATAAGTTTCCACTGAGGAAGACTTGAAGCTTCGCTTCCAGCACAACTTTGAAGCAGTTGTTGAACACCGAAAAATATTTTCTAGGAAAAAACAGTCTTCTGGTGATCCATCTGGTGCACAGCTATATACAATATATATAATTTAATGAAAATTTATTACTTGTGCAATCTATTCGTGATAAATAATTGACATAAAATATGTATTCTATTTTGAGCAAGAAAACAATGATCCCCTTAATTTCGATGATGCACAACAATCGATCGAAGATCATGCTTTGAATCCTGGTAATGAATTTATTCATATGCTACAATTTTATATATATAATTACAGATGGTGAAAATTAATTGTACTTCTTCATATTTCAACTATAGGGGATGTAGAGGGTCACAGTATATAGGTTGAGTTTGGACATGAATATGAATAACATGATGTGGCCACAACAGGTAAAAAAACACCTTTGTAATTATTTTTAAATGAACTACTTGTAATTATAATAACAAAATATATTAATGCAACATTTTCATATTATTGCAGCAAATCCAAACCCCTTGCCACAAAATCCACATGGAAATGAGTATACTAGCAATACATAACGATAAGTTGATGAAGCACCAGGAACAGAATGAAAACTTCCAGAAGATGTGCTTCTTGTTGATTTTGTAAAGAGAAGAACAATTAAAAATAAGTGAATGAAGAAATATTGTGTAATTATTTTTTATAATATAATGTCATACATGGTTTTTTGGCTATTGAATGAATGCATGGTTTAATGAATGTTAGTTTTTATTGAATGAATGTGTTGACTAAATGAATGAATGGTTTAATGAATGTTATATTTTATTGAATGAATGTCTTGGCTAAATGAATTCATGGTTTAATGAATGTTAGTTTTTATTGAATGAATGGAAAAAATTTGTTTATGATGAAATCTGCATGAATTTGCACTAATTGTTTTTTCATGTACATGCATTGGGTGTGCAATGGGTATGGGGAATTGAGAGTGATGCAAGGGGAGGGAGGGGCCATAAGAGATTCCACTTTCACATGGTTGTCCCTATTAAGTAGAGAATATTTAATTATTCTTGAAACAAAGAGGAGCTCAATGAATGGTAAGGAATTATCCATTTCCCATAGTTATTTCTTTGAAGCATTATTGTCATAGCATGTATTCCATGACTGATAAAATTTCTTCTGGTGTATATAATTGTAGTGTTGAAATTTTACTATTGTTATTTCACTCATCCCTTGGAACTTGTTACAGATAGCCTTGGGAAATGTTTTGAAATTTCAAAAGAAAAATTGGCGTTTTGATGTGATCGATGGTCTTATATAATTTGTTTTGGTGTTCTCCATGTTTTCTCAAGTGAATTCTTATAAGTTATTACCCATTATTTACTTGAATATTATTATAGTTTACATTATTAAATTAAAATTGTTCATCAAACGTAAAATTTTCATTATTAATGTTATTTTTCTTCATTGAGATAGATTAGTGAGACTGTATTTTTTTAGCTTCATTTTGTTACTTTCATAAACAAGCAAATATTTATTTGAGGGGTCCTAACATGAAATTATTGCAACAGGAAAATATTTGCAGTATGTTGAAAGATGTTTTGAAAGGTAACGAAAATGTAGACATTATCAAGGTCCACAAATCAAGGGAAGTTGTTCCAAGAAATTATAAGTATCGGCAACATATGCGTATTTACAGGACATGGGTAAGATATATGTGCATGTGCATATAATATGATTTTTCTAGTGTTTGAGGGTCATTATTACCTTTTTATTTGTCCCTCTCTCACGCTAGACCCAGTTTCAGCCCCTTCTTGGTCAGCACAACAAAGCCCAAGATATCAGCCCGACAGAGCGGAGCTCAGACGACAGCACCTGCGACACATATTTCTTCTTGCTCGAGATATCTCAGTCCTTACGGGTAACTTCTAGAACCATGTTTCCACAGTTTGTGAGGGAGCGTGCTCTAGTACCTTGGCTCTACACCAAGGTTTTCCAACAAAGACCGGGAATGTGGGATACTCATTTTCACAGTACTTCAATACCAAGTTATGATTCAACCCTTATTTATGAAATTTCACGCAAACAAACAGTGAACATACAACATAGGAATATTCATTACTATAACACAACATTCATACATCTATTTGTTTGCAACACAATAATCAATCAATCATTGAACATAAAATTTATGCATTTAACTAAGCTACTAAAAATTCACACATATACACAACATGTAACATGGAAACCCATCAAGAAAAAAACCACAAGTTTCTCTTCATCTTGCATTGGCATGAGGAAATAGATGCACCTTTTTGTTTGCACACAAAGCTGAAGACTCTGTTCAAGATATTCTCTTCTATATTTACAGACTTTTCCTCCTTCTCATTCTCTCTGATATTCTCTCTTTCTCCCTCTACTCTACTCCTACTAGCTATTTGCACACAACCCGGATCGACTCGACCTTCTCTACTTGTCTGCGCACTCAGCTACAAAACCATTACTTTGATGCGTTCAGTTATCTAGAGTCATTAAAAAAACTATATATCTCTATTCTATCTCAAGCGTCTTTTCCAAGAGTCTAAAGACCTACTCAAAATTTTTGTATCAACTAATCAACTAAAACTATCTAACCCATTTACATCTTAGGTTCCTTATTTTATAGCCCTATTATAGAGTCGATACAAATCCCATACATACTTGTTACATAATCAATACTGACTCAATACAAACTCTAACAGACTCTGCTTCAGTCACTATCCCAACTAACTTACTATCTTCAACCAACAAACCGTCATTCTAGAAATACATAATAAAAAGGTGCTATCGTCTTGACTTACAAAGATTCCTTTACACGTCTAGTTTTTGCTGTCTCTAGCCGAGCTTGTACCCACTATCACTAAGGGTTGTCACTTTCTCAGTGTTATGCCTTACTATCATTTTCCTACCGTTACGCTTCTTCACACACCTGCTTCTACAAATATTCTGTGATGTCATTTCATATCTTGTTATTTCCTTCATTCACGGCTTACTTATCTATCGAAACTTC
Source organism: Pseudotsuga menziesii (assembly GCA_001517045.1). Classification (NCBI taxonomy): domain Eukaryota; kingdom Viridiplantae; phylum Streptophyta; class Pinopsida; order Pinales; family Pinaceae; genus Pseudotsuga; species Pseudotsuga menziesii. The sequence continues at coordinate 570,521 of LPNX010940102.1, forward strand.
CTCGTCCCACACCTTCTCTTTGTATTCTTATTCACTTTCCTTCTTTTGTTGCAACATTCTTCCCTTTCCTTTGATGTTTCTTCCTCTGTCATAGATCCTTCCTCTTCTCCTTTATGTTCTTCTTTCATACTTATTCAGAATTGTACATGAATTCTTCCCTTCTGTCTCGAGGCCCAATAGGCCCCCAACACTTACTTGTGGCTCGTGCCAAGCCACGCGAGCTAGTGCTTGATAAATTGACTTGCATTGATTTTGTTCTGAAAATCCTCCATAATTTTCAGCAACTTATTTGTTTTTCTGTGTACTTCCTCCTCTATTTTCTGCATGTGTTTCACCAGGTCGGAACTAATGTGTTCCGACATGTCTCTTTCTACCGAGACTGCTACCTCATGCACCTTCTGGTGCATAGGATGAATTATGTCTATGACTCTTTTTGCTTCTGACTTTATGTTTCTTCTATGTTTGATCGTATTTTCCTTCTGTGTTTGCAGCTAGCTAGAGGGTTTATGTTCCTTCTGTGTTTGTATTTATGCACGATATCCTTTATATCTCTTGGTACCACTATTAATTTTGCATACCCCCATAAGGCAGTTTCATTTATTAACAATACCAAAGCCTTTTGATACTTTTCATTCTTGTCTACTTTTGTATGTTTTTACCACTGAGTAGAGTAGTATGTAGGGTTAAAATGTAGGGTATGGAGGACTCATTGGTAACACCAATGTTCCTTGTCTGCATTTCGATCTTCATCCTTCAACCCATCCCGAGTTTTTCCTTCCTCTCTTTAGAATCATCCTTATCATTACCCTTGAATGAGTACGCAACATCTAGGTAAGCCTCATGTCTCGCGGTCACCACTCAATCCAGCACATGGTCCATATTTCTCTTTGGTGCAATGATGGTGAGATCCTTCATCCTCTTCATGTAGTACCTCCCTCCATCAAGGTATTCCAGTGAAACACGTATTTAGAATCGTCATCACCTTCCTTAGATTTAGCAGTTTCCAGTGATGATGGTGATGACGTTGGCCTACATTTCTTCCTCTCTCAGTCTAAACATTCGTTTAGACTGGTAGTTTCTAGTAATGGATACTATGCATTGTGGCAATGAATTCCATAGCCTTGTCCAAAGGCTTCAACAGGATATCCTCTAGTCCTTGAACTCTTGCCACTTCTTCTGTAGTTGTTCTCTACTCTTTCAGGGTATCATTGTTCTTACCAGCATCAGAAGGTATTCTTATTAGCATATCCACTGAGTGGGTTTTAGCCGCTCCTGCATGGAGCCCCAAATATGGAAGAATCTCTAAGCGGCTCCCAACCTTCATTGGAACATATCCAACAATAGTCTTCTTAGTCAAAACAATAAGTACAATTTCCTTGACAGGACCCCCAGGGCTATTAGCACTATAACACTTAGTCATCATACTTCTCCACAGGTTTTTACTCACTCTGCATTTTGCAAACAAGTCTAGATGTTATATTATAAGGATGCATGTTGGTAATTGACCACTAGCGGCGGTTTATTTCAATAGTTATTCTGTCAAATCGTCACACACGCCATCTTTGAGTAGTATAATGAAAACATGAACCATCATGTGGGTTCTTGGTCCGAATCCTCATGTGGAGGTGCCAACTACACTACCCCTTTTCACTGTCATGCCATGATATTAATGGTAGAACTGACCCTCAACTTCCCTTGCAATCAACTTCAAATTTCTTGTTGTCTTTGAATTTGATATTTGTCACTTCAATAATCCTTCCTCATCATTGTATCAATGTCCCATTTCTTTTAGTGCCACACTTTCCTTGCTGCGCCTTATATAAAGGTCACAATATTCTTTTTTTCCAAACCCTCGTGGCGATCATCATCATCATCACACTCTTTTTATTTTTATTTTTAGTTGTAGTTATCAAAATAAGGGTTCAACCGAATCTCGTTAATTAGCCCTCTGAATTCCATACCATCTAGTTTTTCCAACTTCACTTCTCCTCCATCAGTGATTTCCTTCACTACATAAGGACCTGATCAATGTGTCTTCAACTTGCTTTGGTGTTTGAAAATTTTTCTATCATATATAAGAACAAGGCCTCCAACTGTAAATTGTTTGTTCTTAATGTGTCTATCATGCCATGCCTTCTACCTTTGTTTTTCTACATTTTAATGGAATCCTTTAATGAAGTGTTCTTCTTCCAAATGGATTAACTGAAGTAATCTTTCTTCGACATCATCAACATTTGTTGTTTCTGTAATGGCTGCCACTCTTAAACTTGGTACAATATATTCCATAGGCATGAAAGCTTCCTGTCCATACACTAATCTAAACGGGGTCTATCCTATTAAATTCTTACATGTTGTGTGATACTCCCATAGTACTACAGAAATTTTCTAGTCCCAATCATCCCTTCTTGTGTTGCAGACTTTGGTGAGGGCATTTTCCAGAATCTTGTTAAATGCTTCGACCGCTCCATTTGCTTGTGGGTGATATGGAGTTTTTCTTCTATGTTGTATTTGAAATTCATTTGTTAGTTCTTCAATTAAATGATGAACAAAATGTGTACCTTGATTGATAATCAATATATTGGGGCATCCGAACCTAGTTACCACATTTTCAATCAAAAACTTCATTGTCGTCACAGCAATACAATCCTTGACGAGAACAACTTCTGACCATCAAGTAAGGCAATCTGTTGTAGTGATCATATATCTAGCTCATGTGTGCTTCCCTGCTGGACTAATAGGTCCCACAAAGTAAACAACCCATTTATCAAATTCCTATAAGGTCAGTTTTGGAACTAGCGACATTTCATCTCTTCTGGATGGCTTGCTTGTTCTTTGGAAGACATCACAACTGTGAAAATAATACTGGGCATTTGCATGCATGGTAGGCCACCATAAACCTGCTTGTAATATCTTGCATACTGTTTCCATTCTTGCATAGTTTCCTCCTGCAACACCAGCATGCGCTTCACTTAAAATAATAGGTCACACATGTTAAAAAACACAGCGTTGAAGTATTTCATCCGGGCCCAGTTTATACAATTGGCCAACAATCAATTGGAAATATGCAGCTCGTGTTACTAACTGTTTCTTTTGTGCTATCATGAACTCGGCCGATGAAAAACCTGTAGTTAGGAACTGTATGATATCCTCATATTGGTTATCAAATGTGGTTATCGCAAACAGTTGTGCATCCGGTAGATTATCCTCCATACTAGTGGGTTCTTATACAATATCCATTCTTGATAGGTGGTCTGGTCCCAAGTTTAATTGGCCCGGTTTGACAATTATCTCAAAATCAAATTCCTAGAAGAGGAGAATCCATCAGCAGGTCTTCACCCCCCAACACTGGCTTGTTAACCAAATATTTCAATGCATAATGATCAATGTACATTTTAAAATTTCTGCCCAGCAAATAATGTCTGAATTTTTGCAATGCATAAACCGTCGCAAGTCCTTCTCTCTCTGTTGTAGTGTAATTATTTTTTGTGGTTGATAGCTTCCTTCTATCAAAAGCAATGGGTTTATCAATATCTCCTTCTCCTTGTTGTGTCAATACCACTCCAAGTGCCATAGAGGATGCATCGACATGAACATGGAACTCTCTTTTCCAATCTGTAGATGTAGTATGGGTGCAACGGCCATTTTCTTTTCAACTTATCTAGAATATCTTGGAATTCATTTTTCCACTGAAACTTAGTATCTTTTTTCAACAATTTGTCCACCGAGTATTCACTTGTGCATATCCTTTGATGAAATTTATGTAGGATCCCGTATGCCTTAGGTTTGCTCTTAATTGTTTAACTGTGGTAGGTGGTGGTAAATCCAGGATGATGGCAATTTTAGCCGAATCAACCAAAATCCCATCATGACAGACCACATGACCTAACATATCCCCAAAAGGTGCACAAAAAATACACTTCCTCAAATTGAGGGAAATTTGGTACTGGAGACATCATTCCAACATCATTCTAAGACTTACTATGTGATCTTTTATGAGACCAAAAATAGCCTAATCATCAAAGTAGACTTCAATAAGTTTGTGTATTTAATCTTTAAAGGAAACAACTAAATTATAGAAAATATTTTTGGCACCTTCTTGAGTCCAAAGGGCATTACCGTGTACTGGTAGCAACCCCATTCTGTTGCAAAGGTATTCTTGTAGCGATCTTCTTTTGCAATTATGACTTGATGGTAACCCGAGAATCCATCTATAAATGAATACATCTCTTGTTCTCCAACAGTTTCCAATACTTCATCTGTAAATGGAGTTGGAAATGGATAGTGCAAGAATTTGTCATTTAATTTTATGGGATCAACACAAATTTTGACTCCCCCTAAAGTCTTCTTGTCTTGTACCACGATTGGATTGATCCATTATGATTCCTCAACTGGTTCTATTACGCATTCTTCTATAATTCGGTTAAGGTTTGCTTTAACTTTCTCCTTGTAAAGCGGGTTTAGTTTTTGCAGTCGTTGTTTAACCGGTTTTGCATTAGGCCTCAAGGGTATCTTCATTTCACCAAGGTTTCCAACTATGCCTTTCATTTCAGAAAAAATTTGTAGGGAACAGGTCCTGAAACTCATGTAATAAGTCAATGATCTTTCCCACAGTCTCATCATCCCAATAAACTCCAATATTGGGAAACTTTGGGTTTCCATTTGAACCAATATTTAATTTCTTAATCTTGAGCAGTTTTAGGAGTTGGTCAGTGGTTATAGAAGCTCCCTCTATTATACGTATACCTTCTGACTTAGGTATATTTGTCTCTAGTGGGTCATTGTCATCCGCTTCTCCCAGTATATTATAACAATCCATCCAGTTGTGTATAGTCATACTACATTGACGGAAGTTTGTGTCTGTAACAGGTATCTCTTCAAAGATATTCTCCTTTAGTAACTATAGCGCAACATCCACTCTTGGATGTTCCCTTGTGAATTCAAATGTTTGGGTAAATCTTACAACTAAGCTTTCCCACTCTATGGTTCCTCGTCACAACTCTTCTGAGGTGTACCAACTTCTCAGAACCATCTCCAAAGTGTGGATGAACCGGTCAACCCATTCCTGTCGCGGATATTCTTGCCAAACTGTGCGACAATTGTCAATATGCTTACCATGATCTATCAGTCCTATATATTTTTTATCAGTATAACTGATCTCTTCTCCAAATATGATATCCATTAGTCTCCTACATTGTGTCCATTCAAAGATATATTTTTTATGTGTACCCCACCACTTTGCGGGCATAGCTTTCAGCACATAGTCCAAAGCAAACAATCGATGTGATTCGATGACCTTTTCTTCAAATTATTCCAAAAAGGATGCAAGATTAGGAAATATTCATATGTAGGTAGTGCGCTTGCTTTGGTTCCTACCCTTCTAACAACTCTTGAAATTCTCGCACATCTATGCATGGAGACTTCATGAAGTCTCTTCTGCCAAGTTTCCAGAGAATCACCTGAGTCGGATGTGCACAAGATTACAGTCCGCCAAATCAGGTTTCCATCAGTTGTGGGATTAATGTAATCTTCCTTCGAAGACATAATGTTATACTATTTGTTGAGATAATTTTCTTGCCCTTCGCTATGCACAGGCTCGATATATCGTTGTCCTTTGAGCAGATCAATGGGTGCAACCACTCTTATTTCAAAATCTTCGAAAGATAAGATCCTTTTCTTGAAGTTTATAATAGTTTGGTTGTCTATTTCCCAATCAATTCCTATAATTGCAGGATATGGGTTTGTGTCATCGACAATGTCAATGACTTCGAAGTCAGCATATGTTCTCAACCCTTCGACATCTACCGACACTTGGGTCAGTCTACCAATTGGTAGAACCTTCAAATGGTTTGCAATCCATAGATGCATAGGAGACTAGTCTAGTCGTGGCTTATTCATGCTCTCCCATGTATGTCTTGTCAAGATATTGACATCTGAGCCCAGGTATAATATGATATAGTTTATATCATAATATTTTATCTGCGCAGTCATTCTCAGTTCTTGGGATGACTTCACTTTTATCCCAATATGATTGACCCTTTTCTTAGGGCGCATGTCTTCTGAGGTTTCTTCTATGAGTGTTGTCATTTATTTGAAAGCATCTTTATCATGGATTAGTGCTAAACAGCTTTTGAAAAAGTCTTTGAGATTACTAACCTTTTTCATTGGTGGCTTCCTGATTAGTTGTTCAAATCATTTGGGCATAGATCTAACTTGTCCATATGTTGATGACTGATTGGTATCAACAAATTCTTATTGCGCCTCTAATAAGACTTCCTTCTCTTATTGAACATCTAGTGGAGCTTTCTCTTGTGCTGCAGGTCGGACCTACTGTTGTCCTTGCGGTGTATTTTGGCCTGCTCTCGTTGCAACACCTCCTCTTGTGACTACAACAAGGCTGGGTTGCCTTGGTTCATAAGAAATAATTTGAATATTCAGACTGGGGTTTGGATTCAGATTCTACACTGGGTTGGGGTTAACGATAGTTCTAGCCTGTCATTTTGCAATAAGTAGTGGACATTGTTCGATGGTGTGATCAAAGGATTTACAGTATGTACAATTTTTCGCAGGAATTTGACAATTTCAGGAAAAATGTCATGGCTTCCCACAATTGTAACATATGATTTGGCCTATTCCTTGGCCAAATCCTCCTCCTGGTTGCTGTCCTCGACCTCTAAAATTCCCAGACCGCCTTTGTGGAGTGTATTGTTGTTGTTGAGGATACTGATTCGGATGGTATTGTGGTTGAAGATATTGTTGTTGTTTATACTGTGTAGGATGATAATGAGGTTGTGCTCCTTCAACTTGCATTTGTTTGTCATTTTTCATTAAGTAGGTATCCATGGTCTTCTCTTGTAGCAGCTGAAGTGCTCTACAGTATTTTTCATCATGACCTATTGGTCTACAAAATTTACAATATAGACTAGTGGGTGCACTTACAATCTTCTGTAAGTACAGACATTCTTCGGACTTGTGACCTCTAGTCTGGCATACTCTACACCAAGGCATTTCTTGGGTATTTAATGGGTTCAGAGCACCTGTTGTGACATAGTTCATCAGGTCCAGGAAATTATATTTATGGTGTCCATATTCTCTATAGCTTGCACACCATAGTTCCTCCTGAGCTTTCTTGCCTCTTTTCATGTCCTAGAGCTGCAACGTAAGATTGGCCAGCTGCGACTGAATTTGCATCATTCTCAAGTGAGTGTCCCCAACTGGAGAGGCTTCTAACTTCATTGTTATTTCCAGATCCTCTGTCTATGACATGATTTTCTATTGCATCAATGATGTTCATATATGTGGAAACAAGGCGACAATAATGCATTCCTTGTGTTGCACATCCAACATTTCGAAAATCACTTTGGCCTTTAATGTCTTAAACCTCTGGTCAAAATCCCAAACAGATTCCATCGGTAGATGCTTGATCTCTTTGATCTTAGTGATGCATTATGATTCAAACTTCAGCTTTTTAAATTCATCAATCAACCCGAGTCGAATCTCATTGAGTGTCTTTTGGACCACTACTACTGGTACTATGGAAAATTTCATATACTAGTCTAGCGAGCGACCTCGTATCATCATTATCATCTATTATTTCTTGATGTTATCATATTGGATATGTCATGCAGTCCATATAACATCACGTAGAAATCAATGCTGCTCTAGGTCTTCCATCCAATTCCCATTGAATATTGGGAGCTTAATTTCAGTTCTAGTGATTGGATTGATCATTGTTGTATTAACTGCTGGTACAGTCGAAACAAAATTTGGACTAGTTGGACTTCCTTTTCTATAATTTACAGTGCTAGTACTACTCGTATTTACAGAAACACTTGGAGACAGGTCTCACGATCTTACCTCTGGTACTGTAGACGAGTTGTGTACACATTCTTGTTTTGGAGCTTCAGTCGACTCTTCGAAGTCTTCGTCACCTTCTGATATTGGCTAATCTCCCTCTTCCTCGTCACAAGAGCCTTCGTCTAATTACGATGCAAATTCGTAGCCTTCGTCTTCTTGCTCTGTGATGCAGCTCCCTTGCTTGAACAAATTTTTTCGTCTTTTTTGGACCTGAATATTCTTCCCCTTCTTAAAAATCCTGGCTCTAGTTAAGTTCCACTTTCTCCTGGGAACATCTCACTCTAGGGTTCCCTGAGACATAGCCACCCTTTGTTATTTAGTCTATCATTTGTATAATTCCTTTTTCACATAAAAGAATTTTTATCCACATCTTTAAAGATAATAGCTATCTGTTGCGTGGTCCTTGGAAATATTTTCGCTCTACCTCACTGTATGAGGTTATTGTGTCAACAAAAAACTCAGTAATATATCCTTCTAGGATACCCAAATGTCCACAGCCCTTTATATAGGATTTTTTATTCTTTTCAACCGCTGCAAACTTTTCTCTTTCGGTTCCCCTCCTTGGAAATTCCTATGCTGGGTTGCTAGATTACACAACCACTCGTGTAACACAATGGGAAACTTGACAAAGAAAACCTCGTGAATGTCTAAATAAATGTACCATTCTAGCCACTTGGTCGGTGTCCACTGAGATCCTTCACTTTATTTTCGTGCAAATTCTATCTCTTCAGCGTCCACCCAGTCTTGGATCTTCGGTTTTGTTGGTTTCCAAAACATATCCCTCGCCACACACTTTTTGGTCCTGGAAATGAAACCATTTGTTGGATTTTTCTCTTTCCCTCTCTCACGCTGGACCTAGTTTCAGCCCCTTCTTGGTCAGCACACCAAATCCTGAGACATCGGCCCGACGGAGTGGAGCTCAGCTGACAGAACATGTGAAACATATGTCGTCTCACCCGAGATATCTCATTCCTTATGAGTAACTTCTAGAACCATGTTTTTGTAGTTTGGGCGGGACGGTGTTCTAGTACCTCTGCTCTGCACCAAGGTTTTCCAAAGAAGACCAGGAAGGTGGGATACTGGTTTGCACATTACTTCAATGCAAAGTTATGATTCAACCCTTATTTATGCAATTTCACGCAAACACACAGTGAACAAACATCATAGGCATATTCATTACTATAACATGACATTCATACATTTATCCTTTTGCAACACAATAATCAATCAATCATTGAGCACAACATTTATGAATTTAACTAAGCTACTAAACATTCACACATATACAGAACATGTAACGTGGAAACCCATACGAGCAAAAACCATAAGGTTCTATTCATCTGGCATTGGCATGAGGAAATAGATGCAACTTTTTTTCTGCACACAAATTTGCAAACTCTGTTCAAGATCTTCTCTTCTATATTTATAGAATTTTCCTCCATAATGCTCTCTAATCTTCTCTCTTTCTCCCTCTACTCTACTCCTACTAGCGATCCACACATAGCCTGGTTCGACTCGACCTTCTCTACTTGTCTGTGCACTCAGTTGTAAAACCACTACTGTTGTAAGGGATTATGCACCTAATAATGGTAGGTCGGGGGTTACCAACATACTCAAACACTTGCAGACAATTGATTTCTAAAGTGCAGAATAGGAAATAGGATGGTTAGAGGAACTTACTTGTTAAACGAAGTTCGATCCTTGCTAGTCCTCTTCCAATTTGCTCTACTTCCAAAGTCTTCAAGGTTCACTCCTCTTTCACCTGTTCAGAGACAATATTCCAGATACAGAGTGATTCATATATATATATTAACAGGTTAGATAAATCAAATATGAAATACTGAAGCATAAACAATTATCAAACCAAGATATATGAGACACATGTGGAAGAAGTAATCTCTTTATTATCAATAATGAGAAAGTTCAAAGTGCAACCAAACGTCTGAGACAAGGACTCCTCTATCACCAAAGGATTCTGAGTTTCACTGCTCCAAAGACTTCTGTAAACAATCCACCAGCATAACTTTGCTCCAAAGTGTAAGTCCCTACAACCCTCCCCAAGGCCTGTATTTATATGGGTGAAATAAGGCAGTTCTCGAAGGTTGGGGAAGTTGTAGTAGTTAGGGAGATTAACTAAAATGACTTAACTAAACTCCCATTAGCGTGTGATTTTATGTTTTCATGTTAAGAGGCACATTCGTGGGTATGTAGTAGAGCAACCCGCGAATGATTCGTGACTCTGTATAAGCGCAACCCGCGAATACATGGATTCACGAGTTGCTGTAAGGGAGACTCGCGAATGATGCATGAGTTGTCTAAAAGGAGAGTCGCGAATACATCCCAACATGGCAAAATGGAAAAGTAACTAGCTGGATGAAGGTAGAATGTATTTCATGACAAGCCAAGCTATAGTATTAAGGGCAAACCTCTATCCATAAGTGTCCTTTTGTGTGCCGACATGAGGGATATCAGCACTCGGACGGAAAGGTGCCACTTAGGTGTATAACAACTACTCTGATGCACTCAGCTATGCAGAGTCATTAACCAAAAACTATCTATCTCCATTTTAGCTCAAGTATCTTTTCTGAGAGTCTAGAGACCTACTCAAAATTGTTGTATCAGCTAATTAGCTAAAACTATCTAACCCATTTACAGCTTAGGTTCCTTCTTTTATAGCCTTATTATAGACTCAATACAAATCCCATACTTACTTATTACAGAATCAATACTAACAATCATTGAACACAACATTTATGCATTTAACTAAGCTATTCAGCATTCACATGTATACACAACATGTAACGTGGAAACCCATCCGGGAAAAAAGCACAAGGTGCTATTCATTTGGCATTGGCATGAAAAAATATATGCACCTTTTTGTCTGTACACAAATTTGCAGACTCTGTTCAAGCTCTTCTCTTCTATCTTTACATACTTTTCCTCCCTCTCATGCTCTTTGGTCTTATCTCTTTCTCCCTTTACTCTACTCCTACTAGCAATCTGCACATAGCTTGGATTGACTCGACCTTCTCTTCATGTCTGTGCACTCAGTTGTAGAACCACTACTCTGATGCACTCAACTATCCATAGTCATTAACCAAAAAATATCTATCTCCATTCTATCTCAAGCATCTTTTCCAAGAGTCAAGATACCTACTCAAAATTGTTGTATCAACTAATTAGCCAAAACTATCTAACCCATTTACAGCTTAGGTTCCTTCTTTTATAGCCTTATTACAAACTCAATACAAATCCCATACATGCTTGTTATAGACTCAATACTAGATACAAACACTAACATACTCTGCTTAAGTCGCTATCCGAGTCAACTTACTATCCTCATCCAACAGACTGTCTTTCTTATTTTAGAAATACATAACAAAAAGGCGCTATCGTCCTGACTTACAAATATGCCTTTATGCATGTGGTTTCCACCGGCTCCAGCTGATCTCGTACCCATGATTGCTAAGGGTTGTTTATGTCTCAACGTTATGCCTTACTATCATTTTCCTACCTTTACGCTTCTTCACACGCCTGCTTTTGCAAATATTCTTCCATGTCATCTCGTATCTTGCTTTGTCCTTTGTTTGCAGCTTAATTATCTGATGTAGCTTCCTCATCCCAGGCCTTCTCTTTGTCTTCTTCTTCACTTTCCTTCTTCTATCGCAACATTCTTCCCTTTCCTTTGATGCTGCTTCCTCTGTCGTAGCTCCTTCCTCTTCTCCTTTATGTTCTTCTTCCATACTGAGGAAGAATTCTACATGAATTATTCCCTTCTGTCCTAAGGCCCAACAGTCATGCATCCTTAAATGGGGTTTCCTAAATTCGAGAGCTATGTAAGCCAAGATGAAGTGTATTTTCTTCGTTAATTAAAATAGAGAAATTTTGTTGATGAACCACTTCAATTTTTGTGTTTTTAATCTTTTATCGATTCTTTATATCAACTATATTCTTTTTTTAAATATACATTTCATTTGTTTTGCAGGATTGTTGTTACTTATCACTATTGGTGGAGATCCCATAAATGATGGTTTATCAAAGTGACCAATGTAGGTTGGAAATACTATAAGGAGTATATTTCCCATTTGAAATTTTGTTGTGCATTGTTTCGACAATGTCATAAAAATGTGAATCCTTGTATCATAAGTGTTATTATTGAATTGGAGAAATGGTGTACATATCATTGAAGTGTTCATGATCCATCTCAGAGCAGGATTTGTATCCTAGAGAATCTATGTTGATGCTTCAAGGCCATTGATTACCTTGTGCATGTGGCTATGTGCTTTGAGTTGACACATAAGAGATGTATGCCAGACTTATAATTGTATGTCAAACCAAAATCACTGTACTATATACATCGTGTTCATACTGTATGTCACTTACTAAAAAATGTAGATTCCAAGGACATCACTAACACTTAAGCCTGGACAGTTTGAGGAAGACACCAATGCTTGTCATCTTCAGAACTGTTTGTAGGTGTTCAATGAAGTTATGATGTCATAGACATGGAGATAATTGAGAAATAACAATATATTGAAATCGATTGATTAAATTTAATAATGATTCAAATTTCCTTCTTATAGGATTACATAGCTATCCAAGTAATTTAGAAACCTATTATAAGGATGAAGGTTACTCAACTTTTGAAATCAATGCAATATACACATGCACATAGCTTAACGATGGACATTGATGCCTTAACTAATTCAACTAAAATAACAATAATTCAATAATGTAGATAACCCTAGAAGGATACACCCATAGGGAGTCACCCCTCGAAGTCAGGGATAGAAATTCGATCAAGATGAGATAGATAGAAGGTTATTTCCTCAAGGTAGGAGAACCTCTCAATCCCTAGGATTTCTAGCTTTCTACCGAGCTAAAATGGTTGAGCTTACTAGGAGCTCCTAAGACACTAGGATAGACTAATATGTCTATGTTCCTTATCGATATCCTATTTGGAATACTCTTTGTCCATGTGTAAACATTTAATTTGTGTTGATATTGTTCTTCTATATCAAGATGAAATAAGAAATCACTTGTTTTATTTGTTTGTACAATCATGGTATTGAAATATTATAACTCAATCATATTGGACATACTAGATAAATATAATATTATATGTTATACCCACTTTATATAAAATATTGAGAGCATTGTTGATGTGGAACTTAAGGGCATTCCTCCTAAGGACAGGTCGCCAGCTCTATGCAACCCTTAATGATGAATTTCCAAATTCCTAGCATAAATTATGTATGGTTAGCTGCATCTTTTATCTGTTAATCTATTTGCATATGCATTGTTTATCATTTCATTTATCTTTTGAGGTGCCCGCATTTAGTTTATTATTTCTTCTAGTCTTTGGATTGCATGAAAGTAGTTAAGGAATTAACTTGCGGATCTATGTAAAACTACAAACAGGCCTTTGAAGAGGTGAATAACTTTAGAAAATCATTTTCATTCTCTCATTTCTTTATTAATGTGGTTCTATGTTGTGAATGTGGAAGTTAGTAAGTATAACTTGAGCAGTAGATAAGAGTACAACTAGTGCATGAAATAATGGGAGTTGGGTTGGGAAAATGTGTATAGGTAGTGGGTAAATCATAGGGAGCATAGATGTAGAGTGCATGATAGTTTATAGAGATATAATATAGGTTTAAGGTCATGTACATGGGTTTAATTTCTAAATAATATATATTAATTTTCATTTTGTATCAAATATTGAGTTCTAAATAAGAGACATTACTCATAAATTGATATAAGGGCGTGTGATTAAGCCCTATGTTCTCACTTGAATCTATTTCTTTAGAGAATATCCTGAGCCAAAATTTAGTATATTTTTGTTTTGGATGTTACCATACCACCCAACATGTCTTCTATGTTAGATATAATTCCCTTGGAGTATGCACTCCCACCCATATATTTCTTGGAACAAACACTAAATTAATGTCTTCCTAGGGATTTTTTTAATGTCCAGTTCCATTGCTTCAACACCCACCTAACTCTTTAAAATCAATAGAATATATGATTCATTTGGAGGAAAACCTACCACCATAGACACAATATATTTCATTCAAAATAATCTAACATATCCCTTATAAATGTCTAGTAGTAGCATTAGGTTTTTTGGAGGTATCCTTCCCACCCCAACACTTCGTCTTTTCAAGTATGGACATTTTTTCTCATGCCATATGCATATCATCAACCTAGAATTCCTCTAGTTTAGTATTTACATTTCTCCCATAACTCTTTCACACAATGTGTCCTCAAAGAGAAGCTTCATCATATGAGGATGAATCTCATCTCTCTAACATTCTTTAGGATATAAATAGTGCTCTCATAGGTTTCTTATAATGCTAGGATAATGTTATTACCTCTACATTCTATCTTAGTACCTACACTTTGTTCCCCAAAAATGGTGGTAAAATCAAAGGTGATTTGGTAGACTCATTGCTACACAGTACAATTGCACATTTCAATACGTTTATAAAAGATGAATGAAAAGACACATCTTCTTCTTATAGGAAACCACTTAGAAGGTGTGGCACAATCTCGGTGGAAGTTGGATGAATGATGAAGTTGGATGAACAATGATATATATGGGTATAGTTGGTCACGCGATATCATTTTTTTAAAATTCCACAGAGTTGTCGGATTTTCAATGTCCTTTTCCATGTAATCCGACAGCAATGCGATACCACTGATGACTTTCCTTTTCGGTTCTATGACCCCTTAAGAAGTGAATTCTGTGGAATTTTCTCATCAGATGTTTCATCAAATCAGACGGCAGTGCCATACCATCGACAACTATGCTTGTCGGTTATCTGACACCCTAAGCAATGAAATCCCTTGGATTTTCTCATTGGATGCTCCATGAAATCCAACGATAGCGAAATATCACCGACCAATTTCCTTGTTAGTTATCCAACTCCCTATGTAGTAATCTTTGTTGGATTGTCGATGTCCATTGCTTCATATTTTCGACATCCTTTTCAATTAATTTTGTCGAATATGCGACAAAAATATTAAAAGAAATGTTGTCGAATATCCGACAGGTATATGTCTAAAATCCAACGGAGTTATTTTACTGTCGAATATCCGCTAAAATGCAACCGACATTTAAAAAAAAAGTTGATTGTCAAATGGTCAACAACATGATGTCAAAAATCATACATCTATGCTTCTAGATTTTGGATTAAAAAATGCTAGTGTGAGTTATAATTATGCTTACCAAGAATCAACAACATAGCCACTAATGCATCTCCCATTACAATAATGCAAAGCCAGTAACCCATCTCCCATCATAGTAACACAGAGCCAGTAACTAAACAAATATAATATTTCAATGAATTAAAACAAACATCCAAGCTGAACAAAAGAAAGAGAACCATGATACCTATTTCTTGTTAGATGTCCATGAAATGCTGAGATAACCTACACAATGTAGTGATGAATATTGTTATCTACTGGATATTGGTGATATACATTCAATAATTTGATGGAATTCAAGAGGGTTAGTGGTGATATACAATTCATAATTTGATGGAATTTAGAAGGGTTATAGCATATGAGTGCAAATACTCTTCGCTAGGAGCCTCAGTCCTTAGGGTTATAAATAATGAAATCCAAAATGAACCCACTGGAATCCATATGAATTGGCCATGGCATATAATTACTCCTTTCTTAGCATGTTTATAGAAAGTGAAATCATTAATAGTGAAAATTGAAATGAGCATAAGGTACGAAAGTTCAATGAATAACACTCAAGGCCCTTGCATGAAGTTGAGATACCATTTTGATGTAACCTTATTTTTGTGAAACATGCGATAGTATAGTAAATCAAAAACATGTGGGAGTTTATCTAAAATAGGCATGGGTGAGATCGAGCCTCCCATGCTATTAAACACACAGGATAGGAATTAATAACGCTCACATGTTATGTATGTCTATAATTATCTAGCGTTATATAAATACATAATGCTCATGCATTATATATATGAATAATGCACTAGCATTACATATATATATAATTCTAAAGCGTTATATAAATACATAATGCTCAAGCATTATATAAATACATAACGCTCAAGCATTTTGTTGAACATAAAAAACCCAAAAATGACCATTACTTCCATTCTACATGTTATGTATTTCTATAACACTCGAGCGTTACAGATATACATAATGTGTGGTTATTATGTATATATATAACTCTCGAGTGTTATATAAATACATTACACTCGAATGTTTTGTTGAACATAAAAAAAACCCAAAAGCAGCCATGACTTCCATTATGCATTTCTCGTCCAAAAACAATGACAGTCGTCAACGAGGATAAGGAAGAAAGCTCGTGTGTTTCCAGCTGCTAGGTTCAAAGAGGAGGCTACATTAGAGAGGTATGCATCGATGCTCTCCATTTTTTCCTATTTCCCTTATTAAACATGCAATTTTTTATGTGGGCCCAAAATGTATTTACAATTAAATGAAACCCAAAACTAATTTTTCATAATCACAATCCATACAAAATCCATACCTATAGTCTAAAATGTTTCAATTCCAACTAAAAATTTCTAACCCATGCCAACATTATCATCATGCTTCAAAATCTGTTTTTCATCTCAAGCTTCCCCTACAAACTATTAGAGCCATTATACCTCCTTCCAATCCTTCAATCCAACTATTTTCTCATTTTTTCTTCTTCCTTCCCCCTTATAAAATTTAACAAGACATTCAATGGCTAAATTCACATAGATATGGAATCTTGTATAGCGTGAAAGGTATCCGTACATAGTCCAAGTGAATATGTATATAAAATCAACTTCTCATGTCTATTTCCATAATCTCTACCAAGTTTTCCTTTAGGTAAATATCAATTAGGATATGATCCACTGAGTGTGAGGTATCCACTTTAATATTCTTATCATGTTCTAAAACATTCCCTATGTTATTCCAAATAACGCTAAATAGTTCCACAGTTTGGAGGTATAGCACTAAACCAACAAGTTTTACACACATAGCATGCATGTTGTTCTCTTTGAGATAGGGTAAAAACTAGGGATTCATTTCTCCGAGATAAAAATAGGTTCCATTACCCTAAAACCATCCAAATCACACAAAATAAACAACATCTTCTTTAGTGTGATTCCCACTTAGATATAGGCAAAGTGATTAAATAAAACCATTCAGTAAAATAAATAAATGTAACGATTTTATACTAAAGTATAATGGTTAGTGTCTCTGTGTAAACTAGCATGGAATGATTCATGTGTGAGGATCTAATATCAATGATAGATATAGTCCCAATAATACGACCTAGGAGGACGCATTGGAAATATGTAGACAGTATCCATACTTATTCTAGAACTTTGGGACGAAGTTTCCTGAAGTGTGGGTGTATGTAACACCCTGTTTTTACCATAAATCTTGAGATTAGAATAAACTATTATTTGAGGGAATTCTGTGACGAATGACCCAACTATTTAATTATTTGATATCTAAAAACATTGTATTTATGAGGGTATCCGGTTTCTCATGACCTAGACATGTGTGAAGCAATGAATTATTGATGAGATATGACCTAAGAAGGATTATCTGACATATTGATAAGTAAATTATGACTATGAGAATTATGTCGACACTTGGTCAATTGTGGATGCACTGATATTATGATTGTGAAATGTAGAATCATTTGAATTTATCAGCAAGGATTTTAAAGTTGTATAATGTTTTATAGTAATGAATGATTGACATAAGTTATGAAGAATATACTCTGATGGTCTGTCGAGTGTGACAGGAAAGGAAGGTACATGAACTGTAAGAAATACTCTAGTTGATTAGACGACTATGGTAGGTGATATCAATATTTTTTATAATAAATATTCAATTGTGATATGTTTGATGCACTAGCATGCATGGACTCTAGATGAGTCGAGAAACCTAGATAGTTGAGGTCGATTGATGTTTTTTGTTGAAATCCTAATTATAATATTTGATGTACGGGTTTTTATATGTGCAGGTGATGGGAGACAATTTCCAATCGATCCACATCAAGTGATGGAGATGAAATATTATACCTGTAATACTAGCAAATTGGACGACGGGATGAACTTTGAGTAGAGTGAGGAAAAATCCATTTCATTAGATGCATGTGCCATGAGGGTAGGTCATGAGTCGGTCGCTCAAGAATATTATTACTTGGGGGTGCAAAATAAGGATTTGACCTTATTACCTAGGAACCACCCGAATCTTCACATGGTAGGAAAACTGAGGTAACATTGGCTCAGTCATCATAACCAACTCGTCGCTTGTGGGAATTATTGGAAGGGCATGCTGGGAGCATAGCACCTTGATAATTCTGGTCGCGATGAGAATGTGGCGGTGATCAACATCTATTTTAATTAAGGTAAATAATAAATTGGTGATAAAGAACCTTAAGTAAATAATAAATCAATTAAATGATAAATAAATAAAAGGATAAATAAATAAAGTTAAATAAAGTTAAATTAAGAAATTAGTTAACATAATAAATTAAGGAACTTGAACTAAAGTGAAATCCTAGCTAATCGAAAAAGAATTAGAGAACTAAGGATAACTAAAAAGAGGGTGGGTAAATAAAATAAATTAGTTAATTAATTAAAGTAAAATGAAGACTTAACTGAAAGTGGTGGATGGGATGCATGGGAATTAACTAAAAGGTTAATAAAATATAAATATAATGAAGAACATGGGATCTTCATCATCTTCTTCTTCGGTCATGCCATAGTTTGGAGCCCGAACCAATTTGGTGGCTCTAAGGTGACTGTAGAAGAGTGTGGTTTAGTACGACGTGGGTGAGTTTGAGATCCTCCCATTAGTAGTGTGGTGTTGTACTTCCATTGCAAGCAAGGTATTGCCAACCCCATTGAGCTCGGGGGTCCCAGGGGAAGGAGAGTACCCATCAGGGTATGGTAGGGAGGAAATCGGTGGATCCAACATGATTGGAAATATGATGACTACAACTCCAGTGGAGTGATAAAAAAACAACCTTCAACCTTGTCCTCAAACAAAAACGACTAGTGATATCAACATGTATTTTACTATTGATTAATATTATTTTTATTTGATCAATTAGAACTATTAAAACTAGGTGTACCATTCAGGGAGATATTAAGGTTTTTATGCATGTGGAATGATGAAATTTAAATTAATGTTTTATGGGATATTAGAAGATTGAATTAAAAGAACAATCAATATATGTTTGACTTTTTTTAGATTTGATCTGTTTATAGAAAAATATGCATGACCTTAGTTGTATTTGTCATACCCCTTAGAGGGTAATTAAATTTAGCGTTGAAGTGGAATACCAACCATCCTTTTACCAATGTATGAAACCCTGCCACGTGTAACCCAACACAAATTTCCACTCACTTCTACCATCAGACACTTATCTTAACATATTTACGTAAAACTAAGTTATGTTTCAATGACGACAATTTTACATACATACTTCCTCGTCTTCCCACATTAACAACTAGGTTATTGTGAGCCTTCAGACCTCCTTCAACTCCCTATCACTTTCCTTTTTAGCATAGTTCTCTTTTAAAATACCTTCCTTCAAACCATGGGGACTTTCAAGGTTCCTCAAAACAATGACAAAGGCTTATGTTGGTCCTTGGACAATCAATTACACAACCAATTCTATAATCCCAAAAAACTGGGTTTCACTCCCTTTATCATAAGTGGTCCTTGTCCTAGAAAGATCCATAATTAATGTAAGAAAGCTCCATAATCTAAGTTTGAATCTCTGAGTGGGAAAATATAAAATAATGACATATATATTTGTTGCATGAATAATTGTATAAAATTCATTTGTTGTGTCCCTTCATGTGTTTGTGATTATCTTTCTTATGAATGTGCATTCTATGTATAATAATTGTTTAATCGTTTCCTGGTGCACACTAGTTTAATGAATGTTAAATTACAACCTACATATCTCCTCACCATATAGATTTTAACTCATGTATCACTTTAAAACATACCCCTTAAATCCCAACCATCCCAACTCTTATAAAATGTCACTCACCATCCTTATAACCCATTTAACATCTAACATTTAACACATATAACCCCTAACTCATTTAATCCATAACTTATAAAAAAAAACACCTCAACATAGTTAACAACTAACCTATATTTAATCAATATATAAGCAATATACTATAAATCAATTCCAATGCTTTAAAGAGTGTAATATAGCCAAAGAAAGTGGATTTCCGAGACATAAGGAGGCAATTGATGCATATTCCCAGGAGTTCACTATTGTCGAGTACAAGTTATTTTCAAAATGAAATACACCCAAGAATAGATCAACACATTCACCAATTCCAAGTTTTAAACCATGTGCGTGTTGGAATGGACCTTTTAAATAAAAATTACAAATTTCATATTAGAAGATAGAGTTGTGTTTTGTTGGCTTGTAAATAAGTTGGCAGGACTAGAGATTCCTTGCATGAGAAGTAAAGTCTTCTTCTATACTAGTCCCACATATGACACATTTATAATAAAATTATATGGCTTGAATACATACCCATGTTGTGTTGATCTACTAATATATGTGTTGCTTGCTTGAATTATAGCCTGTGAATTATTATTCATAATTCAAGCCAATCTCAAATCAGTAATCACATGCACATGTTCTCAACCTCAAGGAGTTATGAAAACCAATAGAAAAACCTGATTTGTAGGTTTGGTTTTGCGGAGGCCTATGTGGTTTTTAACTTGGGAAACCTGAGAATAATCTCCATATGGAAGTGGTTGTTGTGGACGTCAAATCAAGCTCCTATCATGATGAGGTTATGAAAAGAAAACACCTTTCCATTTATAACTAACGCCACAACATTTTGTAGATTCACAATAGGATTTGAGCCCAGAATCCGACGACATCCGACGTAAAGTACATTTTTTTGAGTTTGCAATGATGAAAAGTATTGTACCTTCTGCTTTCTTTAATCATCGTCGGTTTTTTGACTTCCTCATTGTAGTTTTTTCGATGACACTTTCCGACAATAGTGTGTTGGATATGCGACACTAGGTCTTTGGATTTGCGACATGCCTTAAAGGCGGATTCGTTGGATTTACGACTAAAGGTAAAGGGGTGTTCGTCGAATATTCGATGACCTCAGGCTATTTTTCCAAATAATATAAAGACATATTTCAAATAGTATAAATATACGTAGGTTCATTTCGTCGGATATTCGATGACGATCGAATTATAAATATAAACATTTTTAAACATTTAGACATGTTTTCTATAGAAGCGACGGATGGTTTGTGGAAATTATTTATTCCTCGACGGACAGTTTGAGAAGTTGTTTATTCTTCAATGGCTGGTTGCGGGAATTTTTTTATTCTTTGACAAAGATCCATTTGAGAAAATTATGATGCGTGGAACTTGATTTTTTAAGATTGTCGATAGTATTCATTCACAAAGTTTGTGACAAAATGTCAAATAGAAATATTCTTGATCCAAACGAATACAATCGACAATTGCTTGCTAGACTATGGGATGCAGCGAAATGAAGGGGTGATAAAAAATGTTATTGTCCATGTACTCAATGCAGGGGATTTAAGAGGAGAAGAATATTGATCTCAAAATCCACAAAACATTGCAAGAAACATGGACACGCTGAGGGGGGAATGAATATCGTCCATTTGTATATTTAGCATTATAAAGTTTTTTTATATTCTTTTCTTTAGTAAATGTATGTATTATTTTAATATTTCATATATGAACTTATATCTATTGATTTATTCATGTATTTATAAAGGAAAGACATCGTACGACATATTGTCAAGAGGAAGTGCTTTCAGAACAAGTTCTGGAGGATCATGGAGCATCTATGTTTAATGGAGAACAAGTGAATGATCATATTGAAGAATATGATCATACTGATAACGTAGTTGAAGATGATGGTACAAATACATTGATCCATGATTCATTTAATGTTATAATGGATGATGATGATGACGATGATAAGAAAATATTGATGACTTTGATGATGTTCACGATATACCTCTTCTCGACACATCATATGAACCCCTTTATGAAGGCTCCAAAACAAATCTTCTCTCTGTTGTATTGTTGGTAATGAACTTGAAGGTTATGAATGGTCTTTCAAACATATCAATCACATGGATGCTAAGGTATGTAAAATAATCCATCACATATATATGATCATGATAAATTTTAAATGTATTCCTCTAATAATTGTATTGGTAATTCATAATTCAAATTAATATGGATGAAGTGTGTTTCGTTAATATTATTTATATTTTACATTAACTATATTTTTATTTTTATTTGATGTAGCTTGATAGATGATTTTTTGTTACCACCATCAAATACTTTACCTTGCACATATCGAGATTTATCTTCCATTATGAAATAGATTGGAATGCATTATGAAGCAATTCATGCATGCCCCAATGACCATGTTATATATTATAAGCAGCATGAATTTGCAATAGAATGTCTGAAATGGAATATAAGTAGATATCGAACAGATCAAGTAACAAAAAAGGTGCCTTACAAGGTTCTTTGTTATATTCCCATCATTCCACATTTGCAGTGACTGTTCAGGTGCAATAACATAGCACAATTTATGGATTACCATGCCAAGAACAAAATTCAAGATGATGCTATTCGAATTCCTGCAGATGGTTCTGCTTTTAGAGATATGGAGAAAAAGTGGCCTCACTTAAAAGAAGAACCATGTAATATTAGGATTTCTTTAGCGGCAGATGGTGTTAATCCATTTTCACATATGAAATCCATTTACACGGTGTGGCCTATTTTTGTTATCAACAATAACATTCGTCCATGGTTGTCAATAAATAGGGAGCACATAATGTTGTTGATGATTATTCCAGGTATTTTTTGTATACAAATATTTTATTTCTAATGTAGTTGTGGCATCTCATTTGTCGTATTATGTTTCCTAATTGCATATATATATATTTTTTATTTTACTCTTGTGCATGGTTTATATATCTTAATGGTTCTCATAATTATAAATTTTATATGTACTTCATATCATTCAGGTAAGTTCCAAGTCAAAGATATGAATGTATATATCAAACCTCTTATAGACGAGGTACTGAAGTTATGGAAGGGCATCACTATGTATGACATATCTAGACCAATACGACATCGACAATTTCAATTCCATGCAATGGTTGTATGGACAATACACGATTCCTCAGGGCTAACCCATTTATGTGGTTTGTATTTTTAAGTTCCACTTTAATTACATTTAATTATATGAAGTAGTTAATATAGTTTATATATAATTATAATTGATATAGATATTCCATATCTATATATTGTAGTTCTTCAGAAAAAGGGTAATTTTTCATGTCTAGTTTGTGGTCCTATGATCAAATCTCATCGCTCAAAAAGCTTAAGAAAGGAGCTGTTTGATGAGTATAGGCATTTCCTCTCTAAGAATCACAGGTATAGAACAATCGAAAAAAATATTTTCAATGGGAAGTAGGAGACTGAATTAAAACCACGGAGAATGGCACCTCACCTTTAGAAGATGAAATACAATAGAAATCTCATTATTCATTGTTCTGCAGCTGTATTTATTGGAGGAGAATGAACTCCGCGGTGGTAATTTTTGTTCTCGATAGTTTCATACCTCAAAGCAAGTCTATCGTTAGGAGAGGATTCCTTGGAAGTCTTCACGAAGGTAAGCTATCTCTTCTACTTTTTATTAATATTTGTTTATTAAGTGGATTAGGGTTTTGACATTATTAGTTGATTTCAAAGTTTTTAATTTATTTTTATTTTTAATGTATTTTTTTAGTTTTTATTTTAATTATTTAGTTAAATATTTTTATTTTAAAGTTTCATATTAGTATCTCTAAGTTTATTAATATCTTATGTTTTAATTTGTTTAGGTTAATAATTTTTATTAGATAGTGTGAAGGCCTATTTTTTCCTTTAGTTTTTAAAAAGGATATTTTTGACAATGAATTTTATAGGATTTTTTTAAGTATGTTAAATGATTTACTTTAAGGTTTAATAAAGTATCAAATTAATGTTTCAAAGTTGATTGAAATCCTAAGTTTTTAAATCAAAGTTTATTATGATTATTTAGGTTAATATTTATTAATTATTTAGGTAGTTTTTAGATGTAATTGTTTAGAATCTTTTTAATTAATACTTAGTTAGGTCATTTTTTTTAATTTGGTTAGTAAAGTTATTAATTAGTATATTAAAGAGTTTCTAGGGTTTTTTGTTTTAGGAATTCTTTAGAATCTTCTTAGGTCTAATGTTTGTAATAATGTTAGGGTTAAGATTAGTGATAATTTCTTATGTTCTTAAATATATTAAAGTTAATGTTTTAATGGTATAATAAATTTGTTTTCTAATTAATTTTTTTTTAGTCTTAGGTGTTTAGAATGAAGTTAAAGGGTTAGAATTTGTTTTAGGTTTTTTCAGCTTTTCTAGTTTTGTTTTTGAGAATTTCAATGACTTGTTTCCAGAAGTCATTAAGTCTTAGGCCATCATCTCGGTTCAGGTTGTTAGGGTACTTTTCAATTTCAAGAGCCTCTCTTATTTTCCTCTTGAAGTGGTGGGGTACAGTTGCAAGTAATTCCACTTTTTCAAGGTGTATGTGGTGTTTGGTGTCGCATGAGTGTTGTGCGACGACATATTTCTTGATCTTGTAGTGGTGTATGTCAGCACCATGTTCCTTCAATCTTTTTTTGATGGAGCGACCAGTCTCACTGATGTAGACTTTCTCACAGGAGCACTCTTGGAAATTAGGAAAGGGACATAAGATAGCTCTTAACCTAAAAAAACAAAAAACATAAGATATTAATACAATTAGATATATTAACCTAAAACTTTAAAATAAAATTATTTAACTAAATAATTGAAATATAAACTAAAAAATACATTAAAAAATAAAAATAAATTAAAAACTTTGAAACCGACCAATAATGTCAAAACCGTAATCCACTTAATAAACAAATATTAATAAAAATTAGGAGAGATAGCTTACCTTCGTGAACTTCCAAGGAAGCCTCTCCTGAGGATAGACCTGCTTTGAGGTCTGAAACTGTCGAGAACAAAAAATTACCACCGCAACGTTCCTTCTCCTCCAAAAAATAGAAATCATCAAGCTAGTACATATGGATCATCGTATATGAATTGTTATGTGAGTTGTTTACTGTAGTGGCCATTTGTGTTTTTGGTAATTTATTTATAAACTAATATTCATGATGTCCATTGTGATGATGAAGGCATTAATGGGATTCCACAAGGAATGGAAATTTATCCTATACAATTTAGCAGGTTTCTCTACTATGAGCACCTAAAAATTGTTCATCTATTTGATACAATGCATATTAGAAAGAATGTGACTGAAACATTATGGCGACTCCTAGAGCTAAGGAGCGAGAAAGATAAAATTCTGCAATCTTGCAAATACATTCAAGAAGGAAACCATGCAATGAAAGACGTCATTCAATTTCATAGCAACAGAAACCAAATTAATATAAAATCAATTCCATGGTTGTTTACAAAGCAACAAAGTAATGTTGTCAAAGAAGTAACGCAGAAAATTAAATTTCCCACTGGATTTTGTGCGAACTTGAAGAATATCATAACAAAAAAAGGTGATTTTGTGGGGGTCAAAATCCATGATTGGAACATCTTCATCAAGATAATTATTATTGTTATGTCCATATATATATTTTTTCATTTCATTGCATAAATTTGATTTCTTGTTTGTATACTCTTTGTTTAAAAAATGACGTGGTTTGTAGATTGATACAATATGTTCTACCTCTCTCTCTCTCAAACAAATTCGACAACAATGTCAAACAAGTTATATATAATCTTGGGAAATACATGAGGTAACTAGCTATTAGTTTCTTGTGCTTAGTGTTTCTTTAATTCTTCGTATAATTTATATTTGTTTTTGTGCACTAATTCATGTTTTGTAATTTAATGTTTTTTTAAATATCGTTATTGGTTTGCGTCACTTGTAGATGGTCAACATCTAAATAAATCCATAAAGAAGATATAAAGTATTGGAGGAGAGAAATTCCTCGTCTCATGTATGAAATGCAGAAGCATCTACCTTTGGAATTTTTCAATGCACAAGAACACTACCTCATAAACCAAGTTGAGGAGATTGAATTGTGTGTACCTATGCACTCAAGGTCCATGTGGATAGTTGAGAGGCACTTGAAATTTATGAAGGGTTTGGTGAGACAACGAGCACATGCTAATACTTCTAGATGGAAGAATATATGGTATACCAAAACATGTTGTATTTTAGTGAATGTCTTCTTGAGTTAGCGTTAAAACTCAATTTATGTCGCATTTGTGATCCGGACTCCAATAACAATTTTAAAGGGGAATACCTAAAGGGGAAAGGTAGATTGAGGAAGGTGAAAGGTTATTATTAGCTAGTGGATGTTAATTATATTGTACATATTCTAATTGCATATTCAATTTATTGCATCAATTAAGAGAATATACTTTGTTCAAAAAATTTACAATATTTGTCTTGAATTTTAATGCCCATTTTCATCAAGTAGTTGGTTGAGAGTGGGATGCAATTCATTTATATATCGCAAACAATCTTCACTGGATGAAGGTATGGATTGAGCGATGTGAACAATCGGGTCATGGAATATCATGGGAAGGTGTGGCTTCATTAGTAAAAGAAGCACATCACAATGGAGATACAAATATTACAGAAAGGGAAATTGATTTAGCATATGGTTTAAAAGATAAGCAGGAAAGCATATTAATCAATCACTCTAAATATTTTATTTTGCAAATTACATTTTGATGTACATGTTGTTCTTTTCCATGTATGGATGCATAAATATTGAATGGTTATGTAATCGTTTAGTGTATTTCTTGTTGTAGGTAAAACACCATAAGGCTATGGTCTGCAATGGTTGTAGATATCACATCAAAAAATTGGATGAAACAAAGAAAACATCATATTGTGGGATATCTGTAGTCTTTGAGGTGACCAATGTTTCATCTAGAAGTGACATACATCCAGGACTCTCAAAAAATTGATACTATGGGTATTTGGAAGATATTCTACAGTGTGACTTTAAATCCTTCAAGGTAGTTATGTTCGTTATCAAATTGTACAGGTTATGATTGAATCAATGTGATTTGGATAGAACTATTGTTCAACATGATAATGGATTTACCATGGTAAATACAAGGTTGTTTGAGCTAGGAATGGAGCCCTATGTTCTTCCAAGCCAATGTGAACAGGTATTTTACTCGGAGGTTCCAGGTAAAGCGGGTTGGTCATTTGTTGTGAGACACCATCCAAGCGGAAGGCCGGTAAAGTATAACCTAGATGATGGTAATGAAGAGGGTACTCTGGAAGAAGAAGATGACGATGAAGAGCATGATCAACATGAGTTATATGATTATGATGATCCAATATAAGATGTCCAAGAATTAGTTGAATCAGATGATGTAGCAGTCAATTCCCATGAATATTATATCGACGATGGCATGATGAGCGTAACTGAATTAGATGATGATGATGATATGGAAAATCCTTACAATGTTGAATCTAGATCTAATGATACAGATGATGACTTGGATGAAGAAGATGATGAAATATATTGAAAGGTAAATATTTAATTAGACCTATTATTTTAAAAATAGTTACTAACATTAATGAGATCATATATTTACAGATAGGAGAGTAGAAAAGGCTAAAATAATCTTCATAATTGTCAACATCATCATCATCATCATCGTCATCTTCATCTTCATCATCGTCATCATCATCATCATCATCACCTTCATCTTCATCATCGCCATCAGCATCATCATCCTCATCCTCATCATCTTCATCTTCATCATTGTTGTCATCTTCATCGTCGTCATCATCATCATCATCATCAAAACCATCATCATCATCATCATCATCATCATCACCATCATATTCATCATCATCGTCATCGTCATCATCATCATCATCAACAACATCTTCGTCGTCGTCGTCATCATCATCATCATCATCATCATCATCATCATCATCATCATCATCATCATTGTCATCGTCGACATCATCCTTATCATCATCGTTGTCGTCATTGACATCATCATCGACATCATCATCATCATCATCATCATCATCTTCATCATCGTCATCGTCATCATGTTGATTGTCATCGTCTTCATCATCATGATCATGACCATGATCATCATTATCATGATCTTCATCATCATCGTCTTCATCATCATGATGTTCATCATCATCATCATCATCATCATGACCCTCATCATAATCATCATAATCATCATAATCATAATCATCATCATCATCGTAATCATCATAATCATAATAATCATCATCATCTTAATCATCATAAACATCATAATCATCATCATCATCATAATCATCATAATCATCGTCATCATCATGTTCATCATCATCATGATAATTACCCTCATCATCATCATCATCATCATCATCATCATCTTCATCATCATGACGTTCATCATCATCATCATCATCATCACCATCATCATCATCATCATCATCATCATTATGTTAATCATTATCATCTTCATCATCATGATCATCGTCGTCATCTTCATCATCATCGTCTTCACCATCATGACCCTCATCATCATCATCACCATCATCATGTTGATCATCATCGTCTTCATCATCATGATCATTATCATCATCATCATCATCATCGTCTTCATCATCATCGTCTTCATCATCATCACCATCATCATCACCATCATCATCATGACCCTCATCATAATCATCATAATCATAATCATGATCATGATCATGATCGTCATAATCATCATCATCATAAACATCATAAGCATCATCATAATCATTATAATCGTCATCATCATCATCATGTTGATTATCATCTTCATCATGACCCTCATCATCATCATCTTCTTCTTCATCATCATCACCATCATCATCATCATTATCATCATCATCATCATCATAATTATCATGATGTTCACCATCATCGTCTTCATCATCATCATCATCATCATCATCATCATGACCCTCATCATCATTATCATAATCATCATAATCATAATCATCATCATCATCATCATCATAATAATCATAATAATCATCATGGTATTCATCATCATGGTCATCATCATCATCATTCTCGTCATCATCATCATATTCATCTTCATCATCATCATCATCATTTTCATCTTCATCATCATCATCATCATCATCATTATCATCATCATCATCATCATCATCATCATTATCATCATCATCATCATCATCACCATCATCACCATCATGATAATCATCATCGTGATCATGATCATGATCATCATCATTATCATCATCATCATCATGTTCATCATCATTGTCTTCATGACGATGATGATGATGACAATCATCATCATCATCATCATCGTCTTCACCGTGATGACCCTCATCATCATCATCATCATCATCATCATGTTGATCATCACCATCTTCATCATCATGTTGATCATCATTGTCTTTATCATCATGATCATCATCATTATCTTCATCATTGTCATCATCATCGTCGTCGTCATCATCATCATATTCATGATCATCATCATCATGACCCTCATCATCATCATCATAATCATCATAATCATCTTAATCATAATCATCATAATCATCACAATCATCATAATCATCATAATAAAAATGGTCTTCATCATCATGGTCATCATCATCACCACCATCATCATCGTCGACATCATCATAATCATCATCGACATCATCGTCGTCATCATCACCATCATCATCATCATCACCATCATGATAATCGTCATCGTGATTATGATCATCATCATCATTATCATCATCATCATTATCATCATCATCATCATCATGAAGAAGATGATGATGAACATGATGATGATGATGATAATGATGATGGTGATGGTGATGATGATGATGATGATCATCGTCGTCATCTTCACCATCATGACCCTCATCATCATCATCACCATGTTGATCATCATCGTCTTTATCATCATGATCATCATCATCATTCTCATGATGTTCATCATCATCATCAAGATCATCATGATCATGATCATCTTCATCATCATCATCAGCATGACCCTCATCTTCATCATCATCATCATCATGACCCTCATCATCATCATCATAATCATTATAATCATCATAATTATCATAATCATCATAATCATCATCATCATAAGCATCATACTCATCATAAACATCATCATAATCATCATAATCATCATCATCATCATAATCATCATCATCTTCATCATCATCTTCATCATCACCATCATGTTGATCATCATCATCTTCATGATGATGATGATCATCTCTAGCATCATCATCATCATCATCATCATCATCTTCATCATCATCATCATCATCATCATGACCCTCATCATCATCATCGTCGACATCATCATCATCTTCATCTTCATCATCATCAAAGCAATAGAGAGGATAAACTCCCTAAAATATTCTCGAGCACAATTGTAATTGATAAGAGGAAACTTCAAATGATCAAACAACATATATAGACAAAAACACAAAATTATAATAAGGTAATCGATAAACGTATAAGAACTTATAAAAGAAATTTTACACCTTTGTTATAACATGTAAATATAAACCAAATCTTTATAAACATATATTGCATACAGATTCATATACATAATATTAACCAAAGAAATTAATTAGATTAAGTATAATGGAATGACAAATAAATATAAATAAAAAGAGAGCACTCATCAATATGGTACATAATAATATACATATACAATCATGTATGCTAAAGGTAATTAGCATTGAATCATGTGAATTTTATCTCTCTAAATTACTTGCTAGATCATATTTGAATAATAAAAAATAAAACAAATTACAAATAATTATAATAATAATAATAAATTATAATAGAAGGTTGTAAATTTAATTTGATAAAAAAATAAAATTAATTCTTAATATACATGAAGTGGTTTAATATATATATATATATATATATATATGTAAATCAATATGCATATTTGTAAATATACACAAGGTAGTAAATCAACATAGTTTAAAAAAAAATCGTCTATTGATTCAGAAAAGAAATCTAAATCTAAGAGTACTTAATTTTTTTTTAGTTTTAATTTACATCATGGTCATCATCATCATCGTTGTCGTCTTCATCATCATGATCATGATTATCATGATCATCATGATCATGATCATTATCATGCTGTTCATCATCATCATCTTCATCATCATCATCATCATGATCATCATCATCTTCATCATCATCATCATCATCATCATCACCATCATCATCACCATCATCGCCATCATCATTATCATCTTCATCATCATCATCATGTAGATCATCATCGTCCTCATCATCATGATCATCATCATCATTGTCATTCTCATCATCATCATGATGTTCATCATAATCGTCTTCATGATCATCATCATCGTCTTCATCATCATGACCCTCATCATCATCATCATTGCCATCATCATCATCATCATCATCATCATCATCATCATTAGCGTCATCATCGTCATTACCATCATCATCATCATCATCTTCATCATCATCAACATCATCATCAACATCATCATCATCGTCGTCGTCATCATCTTCATCATCATCATCCTCATCATCATCATCGTCATCATCTTCATCATCATCATCTTCATCATCATCATCATCACCATCATCATCATCATCATCATCATCATCATCATCATCTTCATCATCATCACCATCTTCATCATCATCATCATCATCTTCATCATCATCATATTCATCATCATCATCATCATCATCATCGCCATCATCATCATCATCATCATCATCATCATCATCGTCATCTTCATCATCATCATCTTCATCGTCATCATCATCACCATCATCATGATCATGATCATCAACATCACCATCTGTATCATCATCATCATCATCTTCATTGTCATCATCATCACCATCATCATCATCATCAACATCACCATCTTCATCAGCATTATCATCAACATCATCATCATCGTCATCTACATCATCATCATCTTCATCGTTATCATCATCACCATCATCATCATCATCAACAACATCACCATCTTCATCATCATCATCTTCATCATCTTCATCTTCATCATCGTCAGCATCTTCATCATGATCATCATCTTCATCATGATCATCATGATCATAATCATATTTATCATCATGATCATCGTCATATTCATCATCATCATCTTCATCATCATCATCATCGTGATCATCATCTTCATCGTCAATTCATCGTCATCTTCGTCATCATCATCTTCATCATCATCATCATCTTCATCGTCATCATCATCACCATCATCATCATCATCATAATCGTCATCATCTTCATTATCATCATCATCACCACCACCACCACCACCACCATCATTAACAACAACAACATCACCATATTCATCATCATCATGTTCATCATCATCATGATCATCTTCATCATCATCATCAAAATCAGCATCATCATCATTACTCTTACTTATAGTTGTTTCGTACTCTTTGCGTCCTGACACATTTAATATTTTATGGTTGTCTCTATGCCTTGACCTAATACGTATTATAAGGTGAGGATGTGCATGCATAATAATCCTTAGTTATGACTATGACTACCAATGGGGTATGACCCAAAAGTTTCTACTATAGAAGGTCGAGATGATCTTGAAATTCTGAGAGTGGATGAGCTACATGGGATCTTCACTGCCTATGAGATGAGAACAAGACAAAACAAACCACCAAGAAAAGAGGAAGCATTTAAAGCCACAAAATAGTTAAAGAAATATGAAGCCTTATCCAAGAACCATTCAAATAACTTAGATGATAAAGAAACTCTTTTCGTCAAGAAACTTGAGAAAGGTACTGGCAATGTTAGATCATCATACCACCTAGTACCATGGTCACATACACCTTGGACACATTTTCATTTGTTTGTACTATTGGCCACTTTTCCTAACTCGTACGACCCAGGTTCTGAGTAGCCCATTAACCCAACAAATAGCCGAGATACCGGCCTAACAGAGCAAGCCTCGTTGGAAACACATGTGAAGCAGGCATAGTCTCACTCGAGATATCTCTTCGATGGGTAACCGCCGGAACCCTATTTCCACGATTGTTGAGGGATTATAGTCCCTTGGCTCGCAGCCAAGGAGCTCAAAGAAGGCAATCGGATGGCTGGAAAAAGGAGTCAGTCTTGCGTGACCAAGCACAAATACATGTCATCACGTGCAACTTGACCTTCCTTTCCACCTTGCAACTAGTGCAACTTGTGTGGCGCAGGTGACTCATACCAATCGGAACTACGACTCAAGTCGTGACTCAAGACAGAAACATACAGGCCGGTATATACATGTTCATTTTAGTGACGCCTTTCCAATCATTCATCTACTGATTATAGAATAACATTAGAGATTTAAGCAGCGTTTAACATTATATAGAAAGCAAATAACAACCATTCACATAAACATCCATCAAATCAATCATTCATTCAACGCAAGAGATAACATGGAAACCAATATGGGAAAAACCACCAAGGTGCTCTTCATCTGGCATGAGAAAAGGATACAACACCTTGCAGTTTGCGAGATGCAGACTGATCTTAAGATATGTCTTTATGACTCAGACTTATGGTTGGCATGCTCTCTGGGTAGCGGCCGCGACTGAGTTCCCACTCGCCGGACAGACTTGGTTATCCGGGCGCATGTCCTTGTGGACACTTCATGTAATTGGTTCTGCCAGTTCTCAAGTGCCTTGCCTAAGTCCGATGTACATGAACTTGAGCATTTCTAGCTCAGGTTACCATTCGCAGTAGGATTGATGTTGTCCTCCTTAAGGGAAGTGACATTATATATGTTGTCAAGGTGATCACCTTGCCCTTCATTGAACATTAGTTCAACGTATCTCTGTCCTTCTAGTGGGTCTAGGGGTGCAACCACCCTCATCTCATCATCCTCAAACGATAGGGTCCTTCTTTTGAAGTTTATGATAGTTTTATTTTCCATTTCCCAATCAATTCCCAACAGCGCGAGATAGGGGTTAGTATCGTCTACTATATTGATGACCTCAAAGTCTGCAAAAGTGTGCAATCCTTCAATATCCACTTGGACCTGGCTCAGTCTACCAACAGGCAGGACCTTTGCCTGATTAGCAAGTATTAATTGAATTGGGGACCATTCTAGGGGTGGCTTGCCCATTATTTCCCATGTTTGGCGTGTTATAATGTTAACATCGGATCCCATTTCAAGGATGATATAGTCCATGTTGTAATCCCTGATTTGTGCTAACATCCTGAGCTCACGTCCCGTTTTGAACTTCGTCCTGAAATTGTTAACCTTCTTTACTAGTGGGTCTTTTTCTAAAAGTGTTTTGATAAACTCTCCCAACTCTGCAAGTGCATCCTTGTCTTGAATTGGCGCCAAACAACTTGACATAAACGGTTTGAGCTTACTAACCTTATCTGCACTTTTGTTCACAGTCTGTTGTTCGAATATCTTTTGGAATCGCTTAGGCATATCTTTTACTTGGCCTGAGGTGGATGGTTGTTCTGTTCCTACGAACTTTGGGCATACGTCCATGAATATCAGCTTTTGTTCTTGGACATTAAGCAGTTCCTTCTTCTGCGCGACAGGTCGCACCTGTGGTTGTGCTTGTGTCGTAGGTTATGTCTGCGTAGCTTGGTCTATACCTGTCACAGCACCTCCTCTTGTTACCACTGCTACATTCGGTTCTCGTGGTTCGGTGAATATAATCTGTATGTTGACATTAGAATTTTGGTTGGGCACATTCGGTACAGGATTTGGTGTAGGGTTTGGTGCTGGGTTAGTTGCCCCAACCATCCGGACTTGCCATCGAGCGATGAGTTGCGGACATTGCTCCACATTGTGCTCTTTTCTGCAATATGAGAAAGTCTTCGCAAGTTCAGGGAATTCCCTATCATAATGGCCCGATACTCCACAATTGTAACATACTACTAGCCCTCTCCCTTGGCCAAATCCCCCTCCTCCTCAGCCCCTGTAATTTCCACCCCCCTTAGCTGAAGTTGAGGTGGTTGTAGCAGGTATTGCGGTTGCTGGTACTGCTGTTGGTACAAGTTATACGCGGTCGTATTCTGGAACTGTGGTGCCATCTGAAACTGCTATGCAGGTGGAAACTGAGGCACATCCTATTCAATATTTATTTTCTCCTTAGTCTTCATTAGATATGCATCTACCGTTTTCTCTCTCATGAGTTGGTAAGCCCTACAATATTTTTCATCATGGCCTACAGATTTACAAAATTTACAATACAAACTGGTTGGTGTACATACTGTCTTTTGCATGAACATGCAATCTACGTCACGGTGTCCTCTTGTTTGGCAGATATTGCACCAGGGAAATCCTTGGGCATTCAATGTGTTTGATGCACTGGACGAGATGTAGTTCATATAGGATGAGCATTCATCTTTGGTATGTCCATTGGTCCGACATCGCATACACCAGAGATCTTCATGTACTTCTTTTCCTCTTTTCATGTCTTGGAGTTGAATAGTCAAATGAGCCAATTACGACTAAATCTATATCATTCCTGTGGTTCCATCCCCAATAGGTGAGGCTTCTAGCTTCACCGCCAACTTCAGTGCCTCCATCTGCATCTCGATATTTTGTTGCATGAGTGGTCCTCTAATGTGTGGTAGCAACGCAGCAATAAACCACCATTAGAGGAAATTTCAACTCAAAATAGGCCTTTTAAATTTAACTCAAATTCCATGTCATCATGTGTTAGCCAATGAAATTTCTTTAAATTTGAAATACCGTATAGGTCTGAAACACTTTTTTAATATAAATTTGGGGATAGGTATCATTAAAAAAACTACTTTTTTGTTTATATTTTCGACATATCTCCTCGTGTTTTTACTCAAATTTCGATCGGGAGAGCTCGTTGGATGCATAATTAAATTTCGCATCCAACGAGTACCCACTTGGCATACTTTTGACGGACCCCGCTACCCGAAAAACAAGAAATAGCTAAAAAATGTGATGATGATGTCATCATCACATTTTTTTAGCTATTTCTTGTTTTTCGGGTAGCGGGGTCCATCAAAAGTATGCCGAGTGGGTACTCGTTGGATGCGGAATTTAATTCCGCATCCAAGGAGCTCTCCCGATCGAAATTTGAGTAAAAACACGGGGAGATATGTCGAAAATACAAACAAAAAAATAGTTTTTTTCTTTTCTTCCTTCAAAATTAATAAATATTATTTTATTATTTTAACTATTATTTTTTTTTTTTTAGGAGGCCCATTTTGAGGTGAAATTTCCTCTAATGTCTTTATGTTGCACGTATGACATCTGGAAACTAACATTGGCCATCAGTGTTTTGAACCGCTGATCAAAGTCCCATACAATCTCTATCGGAGCGTGCTTAATCTCCTTGATCTTAGTAATACATTGGGACTCAGATTGGGGCTTTTTGAACTCCGAGATCATTCCTCGTCAAATCTCCTCAAGAGTCTTCTGGGGTGTTTTGATTGGTATGGCACAAAATTTCATGAACCAATCCAGCGCGTGACCGCTTAAGGTTGTGATCATATGTGCCTTCTTTATATGTGCATTATGGACTAAGCGTACCATCCAGACAGCTTCACAAAGGAACCAATGTTGTTCTGGGTCTTCCGTCTTGTTCCCATCAAAGGTAGGTAACCTAATGTTTGTCCCTGCCATTAGGGTGGTGCTGAGATCATTCACTAGATTCCTTGGGTTTACTGGATTTACTTGGATCACTGATGGGCTTCCTTGCACACCAGTCCCGACACTAGGACTGCTAGTGTTCACAAGTGGTTCAGGTGAGGAACTTCTAGGTCTCACTTCAGTGGATCTTTCTGGAATGTTGTAGTCACATCCTATCCTAGGAGATTATGTAGACTCTCTCCTAATTCTGCTCTCTCAGAAATTGGATTATACTCCTCCTCTTCGTCACAGGATCCTTTGTCTAGGTGTGACTCACATCTATATTCACCCTCCCTAAGCAGGCTATAGGCGCTCCTTCCTCCTGCTACCTTTCTCCTCTTTCCTGACCGGAACCTCCTTCCACTTCTCAAGAATCCAGTGTCCAACTCATCCTCAGAACTTCTGTGGAACATTTATTCTTACTACCTTCCATATTACTCCTAACTCTTACAAAGAATATCCCCTTCACAGACTGCGCGACTCAACCATTGAGACTGGTTACCTCATGAACCAACTCGTCGCTTCACTCAACAATCTCCCTTTTCTAGAAATTGGTCTACTTAGCCGTCAATCTTAACACCCATTCATACAGTAAAATGGGGAGCTCAACAAAGAATATCTCATGAATATCAGAGTATATATATTTATCTATCCATTTCTCTGCGCTCAACCGTGTTCCTGCGCTCTCTTCTTGCGTGAATTCTAGCATTTTAGAATCCATCCAGTATTCTATCTCCTTCTTTGTTGGGTGCCACAACATTTCCCTCGATTTGATCAATAGGGTCCCAACAACATAACCATTTGTTGGCCACTTTTTCTAACTCGCGCGACCCAGGTTCTGTGCAGCCCGCTAACCCAACAAATACTCGAGATATCAACCTGACAGAGCAAGTCCCGTTGGCAACACCTGCGAAGCAGGCGCAGTCTCACCCGAGATATCTCTTTGATGGGTAACCGCTGGAACCATGTTTCCGTGATTGTTGAGATATTATAGTCCCTTGGCTCGCAGCCAAGGAGTTCAATGAAGGCAACCTGATGGCTGGACAGAGGAGTCAGTCTTGCGTGACCAAGCACAAATGCATGTCATCACGTGCAACTTGACCTTCCTTTCCACCTTGCAACTGGTGCAACTTCTACGGCACAGCTGAATCATACCAATCGGACGTACGACTCAAGTCGTGACTCAAGACAGAAAAATACAAGCCGATATATACATGTTCATTTCAGTGACGCCTTTCCAATCATTCATCTACTGATTATAGAATAACATCATAGATTTAAGCAACATTTAACATTATACAGAAAGCAATTAACAACCATTCATAGAAAGGTATTTGGGTGTTTTGGACTCATTAATGCACCCAAAGAAACACATTTGTTCATTCAGGAGACACATGTTCCCTTAGGATTTTCCTCAGTTAAGGAAAATGTGCAAGAGTTTTAGGGTGATGGACTACAAATCCATGGCCACACATAGGAAGGTAAATATGAAATTTTATAAATATTATTTTTTATTTGGAGGATGTCAAGTAATTTGAGATGTATTTGGTTAGTCACGGGTCCTAAGACCTCTTATGTGCTTTGCAGTTTGTAAATAGACATGTACAAAGCATGTGTTTTGGTACCTACTTGGTACAAGTGTATGTTGACTCAGATATGTCTTGATCAGTAAAATAGAGTTTCAAATATACATGACATATGACTAGTATAGTGATTGATGAAGATCACATGTGTTTCTCTAGATAGAACATGTTGAAAAGCAGTAAAGCTTTTAAGGGTTATAGCGAGTTATATTCGAGACATGGTAGATATCCACATATGAGAAACGTTGCCAGCATTCTTACTAAGCTTATGTCTAGGACAATATTGGTATAGTACATAAGAATTCATATAATTGAAGAGGGAGTATTGATGTGTCTTCATAGGTGGGAAAATAAAGTCCCCACCAGTTAGTCATAGTACATGGCTTAGGCAGCCAAGGGTTGTGATACCTTGTGGAGAGAATCCACATGAGAAGAGACATGGTCAAAAGTCTCGGAGACTATTCATAGTTTGGACTGTTAGAGAATATTTAAAGCCTCTCAGAGAGGTAGTTGGGGTGTTGCAAATATAAAGAGAAGGATCACTAAGTGACCATGACTTGAAGAACATCACAATGAATGAAAATCTCACAGAGAACTTCTCCAGATGGCAGAAGATTCAAGAAGTCAAAAAATTTTGAAGAGTGAAAGAAAAGATAAGTCTTTCTTTTGGCATGTTATTGTGATGCTATTACACATTTGTTGTATAATGTTGTATGTGATGGATTTAAAATCCTTGGTTTCTAGCTTAGAGAAACATTATTTTGTATTGTATCCAGATGATGCTACTTTGTGTAAGTAGCTGGTTGGTCTTTGAGTAGACCTGTTGTATTTTATGCTTTCTACTAGTCATATGTTTGAGTACCTTTGAGGTATATTAGAATAGGCTCTTTATTGTATTTGATACATGGAAAACCTATTTTAATTGTGTTATCCAGCTATTGGTTTATCTCGAGATAAGCGATGTATTGCAGTTACTACTACAAAAGCTAAGTGTTATGCAACTAGTACTACATAAGCAAGATGTATGTCTGAGAGTACTTCAAAAGAAAAATGTGTTTTGTAGATAGTACTAATTGCTAAAGAGTAGTGTATCTTGGGAAGCTACCTACTAGGGTGAAATACTTGAGCCTACAATCATTAGGAGTTAAGAGTCAATATTTATGGAAAACCCTATATGTGTGTTATAATAAAACACATTGAGATGAAATTTTGCTTCATTGAAGTCATGCCCATGTAAAATGAATTCCAGTACATAATTACTGATGAGAATATTGCAAATTTGTGATAAGCCTCTATCTATGATGAAGTTTTGACACTTTCGATATAAGCTTGGTATGGTATGGAATAGAATGTCTCCCTCACCGAGAGGGAGTGTTGATATTACAACATCAGGATTCATTCTCCAATTGTGAGTAATATCAAGATAGTAGACTTGTGAGTAATATCAAGTCTTACAAATATCCTCATATGATTGAGGTGGTGACACTGTAAAGCTTGTGAGTAATATCAAGATGATTCTTGTGAGTAATATCAAGACAGTAGACTTGTGAGTAATATCAAGTCCTACAAAAATACTCGCATGTTTGAGGTGGTGATGTTGTAAATATCGTGAGTAATATCAATCTGAGTCTTGTGAATAATGACAAGATAGTAGAATTGTGAGTAATATCAAGTCCTACGAATATCCTCATATGATTGAGGTGGTGATGTTGTAAAGATTGTGACTAATATCAAGACAGTAGACTTGTGAGTAATATCAAGCTCTACAAATATCCTCATGTTGTGAGGTGGTGTACTTTACTGTGTAAAGCGGATATACTATGTGATGTTGGATAGTCATGTTCAACATGTGCTACAAGTCTCATTTAGGGATTAGCTACTCCTAGAGTGATTTACTTTAGCATGTGGCTATATGACTCGGGGTAATACATATGATCATAGGTTCAAAAAAAATCTTATGAGTATGATATGAGATAGTTGATTTAATTAATGAAATACATTTGGACCATGTAGAGATGATTAATATGAGAACATAGATAGAGAGAGAGTTCGAATTGCCCATGTATGCCTCCAAGTGAACTCGAATTGATAAGAAATCAGTTGAGTCTTAGTTGTGATAAAACAAGTTCAGTTAATTAAGGAATCAACTCCTTATTTATGCAACTGGTTGATGAAGATGACATTGATGGAGTTACATTTAGTTCTATTCAGTTACATTCAATTATGTGCAGTTACATAAAGTTATGTTCAGTTACATTCATTTCTGTTAAGTTACATTCAGTTTTGTGTAGTTACATTCAGTGATGTTCAGTTACATTCAGTTCAACTTAGTTCTGTTCAATTACATGTAGTTCCATTAAGTCCAGTTCAGTGCAATTAGTTAACAACTCAGTTAGAGGTAATTAAACTCAGTGAATTAGTGGTGGCACATGGTTGAATATGAGATAGTGTTCTCAATGTTAACAAATTATTGAAGAATGAAAATATTCACTACCTTCCTTGAATGACCTAATTTGACTTGTTATTTAAGTGTTATGCACTTAGCAAGATCATCACAATGTTCCATTTGATCTCTACTTTCTTGTGCTCTCAAAAAAGGCAATCTGCTATTGTGTTGTAACCATTCTCTACCGATTATCAATCATACTCTAAGATTGCTTATTGGGTTTTTTATCCTTCGAATCAGTGGAGGATTTTCCCATGGTATATGTTGTGTTCTACGGTTCGATTTATTTATGTATTTGGATGATTCATGAGATCTATCTGCACTGCAATTTTGGATTAAAGTTATAAAGTTCAAGTTTATTCATATTTTCTCAAAAGCTAACACTGGTCCCCGCTACAACATAATGAGTCTTCTTTTTGTAGACCAATTGGATCATATGTTGCTCATATCACTTTTTACTTTCCTTTTGATAATTCATGGTCATCCTATATGGAATTTTTGTTACTGGTTTACTAGTTCTCTAGGATATTGGGAGATTTTCGACTTTATGTCTCTAGTGGTTTCTTAAAGTAACCCATGTTATTTAGTATAAAATACATTGTACATTTTGAATATATTAAAAGTTAAGGAAGCATTTTATTTAAAAAAATGTCTATAGATGTATATACATAAGTTAGTCCTATTAATGAACAAAATGATATATAATGGTGAATAACAGACATTTCATATCTTATAAATATGGACAAATGGTGAATAGATTGCAAAATTAGCTAGGAATCTATAATTGAGTAAACAAGAAAATGAAAACATATCAGGAAGGAAGAATATGCCATGCCTGTCTTCGAGGCCAACTAAATATAATATGCAAATACATATAAACCCCCCAAAAAAATGAAATTATAAAGAGAAACATTTATTTTATTTTCTTTTAATGTGTAAAAAGATAATAGATATATGGAACCAACATATCCAAGCCCTCAACATTTAATATTAATTCTATTCTATTCTAAATCACAATTATTTGCAAAACCAATAACTGCAATTACCTGTCAAAATGCTAGTTGTTT
This sequence comes from Pseudotsuga menziesii, assembly GCA_001517045.1. Lineage (NCBI taxonomy): Eukaryota > Viridiplantae > Streptophyta > Pinopsida > Pinales > Pinaceae > Pseudotsuga > Pseudotsuga menziesii. Next base: position 612,258 of record LPNX010940102.1, read on the forward strand.
AAGGTCGAGGGCGAAGCCAAAGGTTTATTTTTTCTCCAAATACAACGTATGATTATTCTTCAAGAATGTCAATCCAAACAGATCCATCGGTTTCCTCCATACCATACCATGGAGTACTCGTATTCCTCTAGGACCCTCGAGTTGAGATGCATTTGACAATACTCTGATAGCCAATGAACTATAATACTAGACACTCTGTTGATGAGGACTCCCAACCCCACTTGTATCATGGTGAATAACTAACACACCATCCAACAATCACCTTCATAGGGGCCATAGCCCAAGCTTCATCCAAAAATATATCTCAGGCTCCTTCCTTCTTTCTTTATAGTAACTGGTGTGCTTAATTGCCTTCCCTTTTTTATTTTATTATTATTTCTAATTCTTATATTCTTATTATTATTGTTATTTTCGTGTTCTTATCTTCTTCTTCTTCTTGTTATTATTATTTCTAATGTTTATCTTTTTTTATTATTATTATTTTTATTTCTAATGTTTATCTTGTTGTTGTTGTTGTTAGTTTGTGAATAGTTCATTTTTGGTTAGTATTTTATTAGTTCTTATTTCCCTTACCCAATTATGAATCAATTAGTTAATTATACATCACATTTTCGTCGCAACCAAGGATATCAAGGAATCATGCTTCATGCATGCTCTTTAGATATCCTCTTAGGTGGGGAGATGTTATGATGGTTGAGGCGTTGTTAACTCAATCTTCTTACCTGGTTGAGGGACTAGTTAGTGGTTCATGTGGAATAAGGCTGAGTCCTTATTGCATCACCCTAGACATATACCTCGTGAGTGATCGAAATACGACCTACCCTTAGGACAACACAACCCTGATGAGTTGAAGATGTCATCACTCTAATTGAACTCATTGCATGGAGACATGATAAACTTATCTTGTATCAGGTTTAGTGTCATCCCCTAATGTGGAGTAATTTGTAATTACATCAAACACCTTAACGTAAACACCGAGCACATCAAATATTATAAAATAAGATTTCAAATAAAACATAAATTAGAGCTTGACATTACCTATAAATTTATTTGATTCATTATGAGTCCATGGCATATCAATGTATATTTGCGTCACATGTACCTGCTCTACATGTCACACTCCACAACTCATCAAAGTACATGATATATATATGTATATATGTATGTATGTATGTATGTATGTATGAAATAATCAACATTTTCACATTGCAGATTCATTCGATAATATCAAATCATATAATATGTGAACCATCTAAAAATCATAACAAGGACATATAACATTTGATAAACATCAAATCATATCATGATCATGTTAGTTGTTTATCTATACCAACATCATAGCATAATCATGAGTGAAATCATAACATGACCATCATCATAACACAATCATACAGAATCATCATTAGTAGCACATAGATAGAAACATGTACTTGTCTCACACACATATAACTGGATCATCCCAAACTGAATGTCATCAAAATAAAGCATCACATAGTCTAAATCTAATTAAAAAATAACCGATTCATTCACAATTGTATGCCCTCAAAGAATAGGTCATAATCATATCTATGGTCTATAACCAAATTATATAGTCTATCACAAAAACGGGGCACTACATACACCTCCACTTCAGGAAAATTCATCCCGAATTTCTAAAATAAGTATGGAAACTGTCTACATATTTTTGATACATCCTCCTATGTTGCAGAGTTAGATTATATCTATCCCACTGAACCTAATCTTGATCGATTAATCAACACTGAAGTGTTAGAAAAATAGGATCGCAGAGCAATAACAATTATACAATTAAATTATAAAACAAGATGCAAACGCATTAAAAACATTACAAGAGAGACATAGATATAATGTGGTTCACCCAAGATGGGCTACGTCCACACAGAAATTGCCAGTCCTTTATTATTATATCATCCAACAAAATAAAGGGATACAACCTACAACAACCCCGCTACACTTCCTCTTCACACTCTCACAGTCTCTCTCACACAATCACAGAGATTGTTTACAATGCTACAATAAAATACATAGCCGTATTACAATGGCTTACTTTTATAAAGGGAATACCATGAAAAAATACCATGGGTTTCCCAAATACCATGGACCCGTAAATCATCCATTATTGACCAAGTCATGACTATCAAATTACAACCTTTTACAAAGCATTTTTTCCCAAATTTTTTCTATGAGGGCGCTTCCCCTGAACCCTCGCCAGGGGGGTGATGACTATACTGGGGGTTAAATCCCCCTCACACCCCCATTCAAGTGCTGGGATCCAAACACCATTGAAATAACATCTTTGAATCAAGAATATTAGGATCCACATCCAACAATCTCCCACTTGGATACTGATCACAACAACTCCACCATTGTTGCACTTGATGGACTATGAGCTAAACCTTGGACTTGGAAAATTTCTTATTTTCACATTCATTCTTGAACACCAACAGAAAATGATCAGGAACTTAGTTTCTCTCTGGTTACTACCTTTGTCAACATGTATGCAAGAATCTGTCTAGTATGTATATTTTCCAACTTTAACAGTTCATCTTCCAGAACAGATCTTATGAAATGGTACTTGAGTTGTATATGTTTAGTATTCGAATGAAATGTTGAGTTCTTGGAAAGATGAATAGCACTCTGGATTTCACTATACAACCTTCTATTCTCCTTCTTCTTACCCAATTCCTCTATGAACCTATGCAACCAAATCATCTCTTTACTAGCATATGTAGCAACAACATACTCTACTTCCATTATTGAAAGTGAAACAACCTTTTGTTGTTTCGGAATCCAACTTACTATTGTTCCACCTACAGTAAAGACATACCACATGGTGCTCCTCCTATTGTCTTTATCACTATCCATATCTGCATCAACATATCCATGTAGAACAATGTATGAACCTCCAAAACATAATGCATGAGAAGTGGTACCTCTCAAATACCTAAGAATCCACTGTACTTCTTTTCAATGCTCTTTACCCGGATTGTACATATACCTGCTCACAACTCCCACTGCATGTGCAATATCTGGTATTGTGCACACCATGGCATACATCAAGCTTCTAACCGCTGATGAATAGGGAACCTTGGACATGTATTCTATCTCTTCTTGTGTCTTTGGACACATATCCTTACTTAGTTTGAAATGGCTGGCCAAAGGTGTACTAACTGGTTTTTCATTTCTCATTCTAAACCTCTCTAACACCTTTTTTATGTACTCACCTTGAGACAATGTCAATTTGCGATTTTTCCTGTCTCTTGTTATTCTCATACCAAGGATTTGCTTTGCATCACCCAAATCCTTCTTCACAAATGATTTAGCTAGTTTTCTTTTGAGCACATTTATATCCTGCAACAAGCATGTCATCCACATACAATAAAAATATAATATATCTTCCATTATCTAGCCTCTTGAAATAAACATTGTGGTCAGAATGACATCTACTATAACCTTGTTCTGTCATAAACTTATTGAATTTTAAATACCACCGCCTTGGATTTTTCTTAAGTCCATACAATCTCTTCTTCAACCTGCAAACCAAATTCTACTTCCCTTTCACCTCATACACCTATGGCTATTACATATAAATCTCTTCCTCCAAATCCCCATGGAGAAAGGTTGTTTTTACATCTAACTATTCAAGATGCAAATATTCTACTGCCACTAGAATGATAATAGTTCTAACTGAATTCATTTTAACAAGAAGAGAAAATATTTCATCAAAGTCTATACCTTTCTTTTGTGCAAACCCCTTTACAACAAGTCTAGCCTTGTACCACTTCTTTCCTCCATCTTCTCCCTTCAACCTGTAAACCCATTTATTCTGTAATGCTCTTTTTCGTACAAGCAACTCAACCAAATCCCAAGTCTGGTTTCTTACCAATGATTCCATCTCCTCATTCATGCCTTGCTCCCACTTCTTTCTAGTTTCTACCTGCATTGCCTCTTCATAACATTCTGGTTCACCAAAATCTGTCATAAAAAAATAATACAGTGAAGGAGAGACTTGTTCAAGGGGTCTACTTAACCTGGTAGATCTTCTTACATTTGCAAGAGTTTGAGGTACATGTTGTTGCTTCTCTTGATTTTATGGGGCCTTTGGAACTTCATTTTCTTTGATTTCATCAAGCACTTTGTACTCTGTGTTTTCCTTTTCCTCTTTGTTTTCCTAGAATTGATCTTTGTAAATAATTTTTTCATTGAATACTACATCTCTAATCCTAATGATTTTGTGATTTTCATAATTCCACAAACAATAACCAAAATCATCAACCTCGTATCCAATAAAGGTACATTTCTTGGATTTAGCATCAATCTTTGTTCTATTTTCTTTATCAATATGGACAAATGCTTCACAACCAAAAGTTCTAAAAAATGATCTGTTTACCTATTTACCTATCCATGCCTCCTCTAGAATTCCACCATCCAAATTGCTTAAATTCCCTCTGTTTATTAAATAAATAACAATATCTACAACATCATCCCAAAACTGTAAGGGAAACCCTGCATGCAATCACAAACACCTTGCACGCTCCATGATCGATTTGTTCATCCTTTTTGACACACCATTTTCTTATGGTGTTCTAGGGACCGTCTTCTCTTTACGAATCCCATTGTATGAACACTAACTATCAAACTCCTTGCTGCAATATTCACCTCCATTATCAGATATGAGACATTTTAACTTTTTCCCTATCTCATTCTCAACCAAATATTTCCACTTCTTAAAATTAGCAAACACATCAGATTTCTGTCTAATGCAATAAACCCAAGTCTTTCTAGTTGCATCATCAATAAAAGTAACATAATAACAATAGCCACCAAGAGATTGTACCTGAGCTGGTCCCCATAAATCTATATGCACAAGATCTAACTTTTCACTCTTATTTTGTTTCCCAACCTTGAGATATCTAACACTCTTATGTCTTCCATAAACATAGTTTTCACAAAATTCCAAACTTTCCTGCTTCAGATCTGGAAGAAATTTCCTTGAGTGGAGAATCTGCATCCCCTTCTCATTCATGTGGTCAGGCATATGCTTCCCCAACACTGCACATGTTTCTGTGGAATCTACAGAGATATAATAATCAGTATTATGAGGACATAACTACAATGTACCTACCCTATCTCCTTTTTCTATTACTGGTGCTCTTTTAGTGATATTCCACCATGTTTTTCCAAACGTAGACAAATAACCACTATCTCCCAAATTCCCTGTTGAGATCATATTTCTTTTCATAGTAGGAATGTCCCTTGCATATTTTAGAAGCCATTCATTTCCATTATTTAAATTAATCTATACCTTAACCATTCCAACAATTTTAGATGGTTCATCATCCCCTAATAAAACATGTCCAAAATCACCTGGAACATAATCATGAAATAATTTCCTATGGGGTGTAGCATGACATGAAGCCCCTAAATCTACTACCTAGTGATCACTAGTATTATCTAATGCAAGAATCAAAGCATATTGTAACACACAACTTGCTACATTTGCTTCCTGAGCAGTCTCTTGTTGCTCGTCTCCTTTCTTCTTTGGAGCTCTGCAATCTTTCTTCAAATGTCCTCTCTTACCATAGTTCCAACACTCTATATTTCCAAATATGGACTTGTATCTGCCCTTTCTAGACTTGTTGCAATTACCCGTGATCATTTCTCTCTCCTTTTGTCTCCCCCTGCTCTCCATGGTCAACGCATTACCTGATGTCTCACATGTTCTTTTTCTTCACATTTCCTCTCTAAGAATAACACCAACAACATCATCAAATTTTAAGAGAGTTTGAACTAGGGACATAGTTACTTACAACCATGACCAAGTTGTTCCATCTTTCTGGCAATGAGCACAAGATTAGAAGAGCCCTGATATCATCATCAAAGTTCACTTTTACATAACTTAACTAACTAGTAAGCGTATTAAACTCATTTAAATGGTCAACAACAAATCCACCTTCTGACATCTTCAGATTAAATAAATGCTTCATTAAAAGTACTTTGTTGGAAGCCGAGGGTTTTTCATAGAGATTAGCCAATGCACTAATCACACCCTCTGTTGTCTTTTCCTTTGAAATATTGAAAGCCATCGACGAAGCTAGGAACAACCGTATTTTTCCCAGTTCCTTTCTATCAAGAACCTCCCATTCTTCATCCTTCATAGACGTTAATTGTTTTGTTTTTTCTCCCAACAATAGGTATAGATCGTTTTGGTACAGATAGTCCTCCATTTGCATCTTCCATAATTGATATTTTTGGCCATTAAATTTCTTGACCCTAAACTTTCCTTCTTCTGCCATTGCTCCCACTCGAACTAGGAACCCTTCTTTTCTACAAGTTTACCAGCCAAATAGACCTTTTGGCTCTGATACCAATTGTTAGAAAAACATGATCGCATAGCAATAACAATTATACAATTAAATTATTAAACAAGATGTAAACACATTAAACACATTACAAGAGAGACACAAATATAACGTGGTTCACCCAAGATGGGATACGTCCACACAAAAATTGCCAGTCCTTTATTATTATACCGTCCATCAAAATGAAGGGATACAACCTACAACAACCCCATTGCACTCGCTCTTTACACTCTCACAATATTTCTCACATAATCACAGAGATTGTTTACAATGCTACAATACAATACACAATCATATTACAATTCCTTCCTTTTATAAAGGGAATACCATGGGACCATAAATCACCCATTATTGACCAAGTCATGACTATCAAATTACAACATTCTACAAGGAATTTTCCCTAAATTTTTGCTACGGGGGCGCTGCCCCCAAACCCCCGCCCGGGGGGGTGGCTCCCAAACCAGTCACCGCGCCCCTTGGACCCCTTTAATGACTATAGTGGGGGGAAAATCCCCCACACACCTCCCCGTTAGGTACTGGGATCCAAACACGATTGGAATAACATCTCTGAATCAGGAAGATCGGGATCCACAACAAACATGAAGTTGCCAAGTTCGATGCTCCACAATATGAATCAACTCAATCCCTAAGGATCCCTTGCCCTATATCTAGAAATTACCCAAGTCGACGACTTGAGATAGACCCGACATATAATGTTGCATACAAGAACATGAAAAACAAACATCAAACTTAGTAATGACGGAAAAGGGCAACAGTAAGAACCTACTCCCAATCAGTCATTGATCTCAAATAGTTCCTCAAACCATAGCGACAAATTGCCCCCCTGGCCACATTAATGGAACTCTTCTACAACCTCACTCACAAGAACACTTTATATCCAACTTGTGGTTATTTTCCATCTGATGCACATCAACATAACCTTTAGGTTGGTCTTTGACCTCTTTCAGTTATGCCCGCATGGATTGCATTAGCTCATCCATCTCCTGGATCATCTCTAGACCCACAAATATACTACAATCCATGTTATGAGTCTAGCTACCTGGGGCATTATATACTCCATCTCTTCAAGTAACTTTGATCTAAAGTTTTTTTTATCGTACATTTAATGTCATTTTCACTTTCCTTTCATATTCTATTATATTTTCATCAAATAATCATGGCCATAAGCACTATATATGCTACCATCATTAGATTTATGTTTCATCTTGCAAGGTTCCATCACATTCTCGATATTTCAATAGTAATTTTACATAATATAAACCCAATAATACTTCTTAATAATTGTCAATACCGACTCCAAAATACAAAAGTCTAATCTTCGATTTTATCATGGTGATCATTATTTATGATTCCCAATACAAATAATCACTTAACATTTTTTCCTTTATAAAGTACTATATGACAATCATTTATATGATTGGAACAATATACATATATATCTTACTCTTTTTATGCTTAAGAATTAAGATAATAATTGTAATTCAATCATTAGTTATTGCATAACCTTCCCTTTATATCTAATGTTAATGAGTCTAGTTGAATTATTTCTATATATAAAATATGTCTAATTACAGCACACTCTATATATGTAGGATTGTTCTTTATAAGCCATCTAATAGACCACATATGTATATATTATTGTTAACAACCCACCTATATATATATATATTTCTTTTCAAATAAAAAAATCAAATAATTTGCTCCATTCTTTTTAAATAAATCAAAATCAGAAATTTAGAGGTTGATGGGAACTGGATGTTTTAAACATCAAACAATTTCAATATAAAGCACAATTATTTTCAATATAAACGAATTTGTTTGATTGCTTTTACAAAGTGGGATTTTTATTTATTCATTTTTTTAACATAATCTCAATCATGTTCTTGAACGTAACTTTACATTTGATTAGTCTTATACCCTAAACTTGTACCCCTATGGATATTATATATGTACATGTCTCAGTATATTCATTTTCAAAACTATAATACCACATTGAATATGAAATCCATTTAAATAACACACAAAAAAATACCACATTCATTATGTTTGTTCAAGCACACGTTCCTATGCTATAATGATTTAATTTGCAGAAGATATATAAACATCAAAGTTCTTTTCATAAGAGTAACTATATCTGTATCATACCAGACAACAAACGTTTATGTTTACTGTACCGACAATAAGACAATTATATACATAAGTTGCTCTTAATACTGTTAAACAAGTGAGTAAACTATATTAGAATATCGAGTTATTACTTGCTGACAATTTAAATACTTGTACCACAATATCGGAATATCATCGTAATGGATGCCAGTTCTTTTTCAACACTGAAAAATACTCTATTTTTACTTAAAAATATATGTCTGAAATAGGCTGGTACAAATAAAAATACAATAGTCATAGCAAAACAACTGCTAGTCGGCATGATAATACATACCCAATAACCGGTAAAAAATAAAAAATAAAACCAAAATCACAGTTCAATGGTCCAACCAAAAACTGATAAAGTAAATACAAGCAGAAGCTTGCCTGAAAACAGCATAAAAACTAGTACCTGAACCTAAAATATAATCATAAGAGAATGCTAAAAACTGATAGTTCTGCCTAGTATACATGTGCATCCTAGAAGTTGAAGATTCAACAAACTGTTGAAAGATATCATCCAATTAAAAGAGACCTACAATAAAAACCTGAGTATGGATAATGCATGTTCCATCGACCTGGAAATATCGTCAAAATAAGACTTTAATGTATGTAAAATACCAAAAAAAAAAAAAACTGTGTTAAACCGATTCATAGAGAAATGGCAGCAGATAGTATGCTGCCCTATGGTCATGTGTATATTGTTATCCTACCTTGTTCGATCAGTCTGTTGCCTAAATATTTCTTGCAGACTATTTGACCTTCAGTTAAGCCTAGATCTCTCTTGGACAATGTATTAGCCAATGTATTATATTCTCTGTATAGGTGACTAGATCTAAGATCCGACAATGAGTGTATTAATTCTCTTACCTTCCTTTGCCAGAAACATAAATGAACAACCATCAAAATATTTTCACCATTTGCCCATACTATGATGATCTTAGAATCCCCCATTACTTTATTGATAGTTATGTCCTTTTGTTTTGTTAAATAAAGAAGAATCCATAGCCCAATCAATTCAGCTTTTGTATTTGTGTCAGGCCCACAATTCATCATCAAGGAGTAATGGTTCCGTCTACATGTTGCCACCTTTCACACACCTTGGAGGAATGTGGTAGAAATCTTCAAGCCACTCGGTGTGTCCTTGGGGGCAAGTCTCGAGTCAAGGCTGTCACCTTGTTCTTGACTCCTCTGTTTAGGCTCAACTCCTAACGAAGCCAAAGGTGGTAGACCCTATTAAGTTACTAAGGCTAATTACTTTAATATGGTGGTGTTAAATTGAATAAGTTGCTTAGGAGTTTGAAATTAACAATGGATAACCACAGATGACAAGATGCAGAAATAAGCACAAGTAAGCACAATGCTGACACACAATATATATATCGAAAGAAGTAATCAAATAACCAGTGCCTTAAAATGGAGTCACAAAATAATCAAATGTACTTGCATGTGCTTGGAGTGAATGTTTTGCAAATGTCTCTTGGTACGTTTTAAGTTAATATGAAAAATGAGTGGATTAAATTAGGCGAAAGGGGACTCCAGATATACCCGAGGGGTACTTGGAGTATGTCCAAAAATAAAATCTTCATGGCTACCTGTAAGGAATGTGTGGGCTGAATGGAGTCTCTGAGACTGTGTTCATAATACACCCGCTAGGGTGTAACAGAGATCGACGCCTCGAGGTCACTGTCCAGGAGTTCCCACTTCCTTTGGGTATTTTGCCACCATTTATGGTTTGATCGAGGCATTGGATTTTCGCCTCATGGTGGTTAATTGGGGAAGGTGAAACCTAATTAATCTAGTCACTCACGTTGCTTTTGATGTAGCTTGATTGATCGGATGAACCGCAACAAAAAAACAGAGCATACACACCAGAGTCTTTGTAATTTTTAGTAAATTTTAAACGATGTGTTTTGATTAGAAAGAAAACCCTCCAGGAACCTCTTTCGGTCCAAGTGGACCTCAATTGGGGAATCAAGGAGGGGGTTGATTTTAGAAAGATAGCTTGTAAAAATGAATAATGAAGCAACAAAAAAAATTAAACAAACCACATGTTTTCTAATTAGTCTTGTCACGCATCTCTTTCCCCTTTAGGGTCAATCGGGAAGTCGTGGGGTAAGTATTAAAGTTTCTTTGACCTTATGATATAGAAGATATGATAAAAGTAATTAAAGTATACTATTTTTCATAAATGAAACTAATCTAGAGTGAAAAATTAAGAAAATGCAAAAAAAAGAAAAAAATACGCGAATCCCCCTAGGGGGGATGGGGAATGGACTCAAAAGAGCCTATTCAAAATTATTTTTTATTATCAGTGGTTATAATATCATAAAAATTATTTGAATCCTCTTGGTTCTTATACAGAATGAAACCAAGGCTTTACAAAATGCCAAAATTAAAGATTACAGTAAAAAATGGTGACCCCTAGGGGGATTCGGATGGCCCCAAAGCCACTTTTGAACATCAGCTTCTCTTCTTTTTGTTATGCCTGCTAAAAAAAAATGAGCTTATTAGAATGAAATATGACCAAAAGAACTTTGAAAGTACCTTTGGGTCAGCCTACTTTAAACAAAAAAAAAAACTAAGTTAAAACTAGTTAAAATGGTAAAAACGGGACCAAGGAAAGCAAGCTTTCCTTGGGGTCTTGGCTTGCATTTGGGGCAGCCAATGTGATATGCACTGATTGCTGGATTTTATCTTTTAAAATAGAAAACATAAATCTAATGCATGCAAATTACGGATTCTCTTTAAATTGCCATGCAAAACAGACGATTTCCCTAAACTAGATCTAGAATGCTTTATGAAACGTTTTAAGAATGTGATCTAGATTATGAGCCTTGAGACAATAGATCTATGTTAAGTTTTACTTTAATATAATAGATCTAAATAATATCAAATCTTGTAAACAAAGTAACCAGGTAACATTTTGATTTTTAGGAGGAAGAGAGAGAAAGAGTGCTGGAAGCCTGGGAATGTTGGGCTTTGGAGTCTGCTTTGGTGGAACACCAAGGGACTATGTCGTCAAAATGATCCTGAAGATGAGGAAGACGCAAACTAGCTCATCCCCTTCTACAAGTGATATCACCTGCAACTTACAAATCCTTGCACAAACAGATGGTTAAAACATAGGTGTTGCTGGAAAAAGACAATTAGAAAGCATGCAATTAAACTTAAAATACATGCAACTACAAGAGATCTGAAACAAGCTAACAGTAAGAGCATAAATCAAACTAGAATGATATCTTACCCTAACAGGAGGGAGCTCTCTCCTTCAAGGCCAATAATTAACCAACAAAAAGAAAAAATCAATAATACAGATTATACCTCATAAGCACTTGACAATCACCATCCACACATGAAAAGCATTACACCATAGATATTTCCTCCAAAGCTTATTTATTCCAAAATAATACATAATACAATATAAATATCTCTTCAATCTAGCTCAACTAGATTGGAAGAGGAAAACTAAGCTTTATTTATAACAAAAACTGGAAATATATCCCAAGGGGGGTGCAATTCCCAAGGAGAGAGAGACTGCAGTTGCATGCGGAGTCAATCTAGGCCTGATCTGTGTCTAACCAAGCCTGATATGAGTCTCACTGAGTGTAACTGTCAATCGGAGAGCTGATCGGACTGACACCTCAACCTGCTAATTGAAGCATCCACCAAAACTCATCCAGATGGGCCCACACGTGTGGAGGAGAGAGAGAGAGGATGCAATTCCCAAGATTGCATGTTGTGGTGCACTCCTAGTTCCGCCCAGATCACCTCCTTGAGTCAAGGAATGGTTAGCTCGAGTCAATATCAAGCCGATGAGATTGATTTCAGCCAAATCGGAGCAAATCCCGCTGATTTAGGATTTGGGGTTTTCTCCATTATTTAATTAATTTATTAATTAAAATAATCAATATTTGATTTTTTGGGATTTTTGACCTAAGTGATGGATAAATCACTCAAAACTTAGGAAAAGTGGGTTTATGGGTTTACATGGTTCTCTAAGCTTGAAAATGAGCACCCCCATGACTGAAACTGATTCTCGAGCCCACTTTTATTACAAAACCAATTTTTCCATTTAGACTATTAAAAAACTACCTAAGTTCTGGAAAAATTAAAACTTTAAAAAAAGTTAAAAAACTAAAAAAAAGTTAAAACCTAGGGGGACTTTTACATGTTCATATGACTCGACCATAATCCCTAGCATGTTTATACATTGACACATAGACTCTAATAACCTCAATAGGCCTAAATGCCAAGCCAACCACCCCAACTTTGGATGTATTGAGTGAAAAACTCAGAAATTATCAGTCGTTTATTCAACAACCAATAATAACCAAGGGAAAAAACACTATGGGCTGATTGGATTGACAAATAAAATCCAAGAGACCGATTCTTTTACAGACACTATCATGCTAGAACATTTTATTACAACTCCTCTACAGGGTATGAACATGTGATATAGTACAACAAGCACTTCCCAGAAGCAATTCTGAAGGTCTTCTGAAGTCCGAACAAATCATCTTTGTCCAGTTGACTAGGCTCACTTGATAAAAACCACTAACTACAACTTAGGTGGTAACATCTGGCTCCAACTGCAGGATGTTTGCTCGATCTGGTCATAGGGAAAGGAGAGGATACGAGAACACCAGAATCTCTGGTTTATACACCCTGTAAAAACATCTCAACTTGACAAAAAAAACTTAGTAGGACAAGCTTTATATAAAATACAAATGAACCATTAAGTTGATTTATTTAAACAAAATAAATGTAGCTAACTAATGAAAGAAAAGTTTTATTATAGCTAAGTACAAAACTGAAATGCAGAAAGTAAATGCTCTCTTTTAAGGAGCTTATTTTCCTACTCTAAGCATGATATAAAAAGGGTTAAGTGTAATAAGAAATCCAATGTAACCACCTAAGAATTTTATTAACACAATTTTTTTTTTCCTTGTCTTTGGTTACCAGCCAAAATAAGGGTATTTTATTCAAAAAATGAAAACCTGCGTGATGATCTGGAATGGGAGGGCTGGATGGGAAATCATAGGAATGAATAATGTCATCAAGCTTCTTCTGAAACTAGTAGGTGCTTGCGCAGGCTGCTTTTATCCATGACTGGATAGGGTTGATGTACAAATTGGAATGATGAGGCAGGTTGACTACACCATCATACTGATCATCAAGGCTTACCGGATGATAACTCATTGTATAAGCCCCAAACAACTCCAAATCATAAGGAAACTCTATATGTGAAGATGATAGTTGAGACTGATATTCTACTGACTACATCACATCTATCTTTTCACAACACTTCTCAATTTCTTCACTATTGATACCTTTGTGCGGCTCTGCATGATATGACTCTGAATGATCATATAAGAGTTTTGAATGCTGCTCTTCTATACTAGGATTTTCCCAGGTCTCTAGATCCACGCTTCCCTCTATGGAAGTATAGTAGATTGGACTTCCACAAATTTCTAAATAGACACTCCCCTTGCTGGATATAGCATAGATGGGATTCTCAATAAGATATTCACAAAAATTCCAATAGTCATCACCGCCATCTATGTCAGATGTGATGGATTCCCCATTGCTGATATCAAGTTCTCTTTGTCTTCATTACTAGTACTGATATATGGCTCAGACTGATCATATGGATAAAATCCATGCTCCTTTTCTATATCAAAATTTCCCAAGGCCACAAGGTCCATGCGCTCTCCTTTAGATATGCCATAGACATGAGAATCAACAAAACCATCAAAAGTTTCTGGTTCATTATTTTCCTCATAGACTAGATTTTCCATGAATGTCCAGGACTCCTCTTCAACATCTTTGTCGGACATAAGGGAGTCTTTGTCACTTGTATCATGCTCCAAGTTATACTTGTCCTCATTTTCATACTCATCTTCTTCAGAAAAATGGGAACAAGGTAGTAAACCTTCCAAACTGTCATCATTATATGGAGAATAGGTAGGAGTCCCATCATTCACATTACGGTTTTCATCATAAGTTTCACTATAATATTCTGCAATGGTTTCATCCTTAAGTAGATCCGGAGTACAAATGTGATCATCATCACTAAAATAATCATGAAAGCATTCCCAATCATTACTATTCTCTGTTGATGTCACATGAGGACGGTCTTCAACAATTTTTTCAACTAATGGCTCTTCATGCATAGACTCAATGGGATTATAATGGATTTTTGAATGTTGGTTGTTGTACACCATGTTGATACTACATATCTCAAGATATTCCGTATGAAACTCTTTCCAAGGAAATAAGTACTTCAAATTGGTCTCAATGAATGATTTAGCATTGAATGATTCAATATCATTTCCATCATAATGCCACTGCTTCAAAAATATTTCAAAGAATTTTGCAAGCGAAGTAATAGATTTCTCAGGAAAACACTCATGAAGCCAACATGAAGTGTCCCCTTGTAGAGAATGAGAAAACATCGCCATCTTATGATCCTCATGTTGAATATTATTTTTACTTATATGTGACAGAAAAATCATAACATGGAATCTAGCTGAGTGATCACTATCATCCTCCCGAAATCCTGGAAGGGAAGGAGATGTCATTTCACTAATGAGACAATTAGGAAAGCCAGGGATCCTAGAGAAATCAATGGGAGGACAATCACATGAAACTCGAGCATCAATTTCTATTCTTTTAATATCCATATCAAGAATAAGTGATCATGCAGAATGTTTGGAACTGAAAAATGGAGTTGAGCTTTAAATGTTACTGTTAGGTGGGCTCACCTACACACAATCAATCTCAAATTTTTTGTGAGAAACAATGGTTTTATCCCTTCAATGGAGTCACCATGTGAGAATAAAAATATACATTTAAGAACTCTCACAAAAATATTTTTGTGTTTCTTTGTAACAAATAAAAAACTAAAAAAGGTTAGTGGAGTCGCCATATGAAAATTAAAGATCTACTCTAAGCATTCATCAGACAAAGCAAAAGCAAAAAAGAAGAAAACAAAAGTCATACTCCGAGAATAAAAAGATCTATCCCCAGCAACGACGCCAAAAAGTGTTGCCACCTTTCACACACCTGGGGGGACGTGGCAGAAATCTTCAAGCCACTCGGTATGTCCTTGGGGGCAAGTCTCGAGTCAAGGATGTCACCTTGTTCTTGACTCCTTCATTTAGGCTCAACTCCTAACGAAGCCAAGGGGGGTAGACCCTATTAAGTTACCAAGGCTAATTACTTTAGCATGATGGTGTTAAATTGAATAAGTTTCTTAGGAGTTTGAAATTAAAATTGATAACCAAAGATAACAAGATGAAAAAATAAGCACAAGTAATCACAATGCTAACACACAATATATATATCGAAAGAAGTAATCAAATAACCAGTGCCTTAAAATGGAGTCACAAAATAATCAAATGTACTTGCATGTGCTTGGAGTGAATGTTTTGCAAATGTCTCTTGGTACATTTTAAGTTAATATGAAAAATGAGTGGATTAAATTGGGCGAACGGGGACTCCAGATATACCCGAGGGATACATGGTGTATGTCCAAAAATAAAACCTTCAAGGATACCCGCAAGGAATGTGTGGGCTGAATGGAGTCTCTGAGACTGTGTTCATAATACACCCGCTAGGGTGTAACAGAGATTGGCGCCTCGAGGTCACTATCCAGGAGTTCCCACTTCCTTTGGGTATTTTTCCACCGTTTACGGTTTGATCAAGGCGTTGGATTTTCACCTGATGGTGGTTAATTGGGGAAGGTGAAACCTAATTAATCTAGTCACTCACATTGCTTTTGATACAGCTTGACTGATCGGATGAACCATAGCCAAAACGCATAGCATACACACCGAAGTCTTTGTAATTTTTAGTAAATTTTAAACGATGTGTTTTGATTATAAAGAAAACCCTCTATGAACCTCTTTCGGTCCAAGTGGAACTCAATCGGGGAATCAAGGAGGGGGTTGATTTTAGAAAGATAGCTTGCAAAAATGAATAATGAAGCAACAAAAAAATGAAACAAACCACAAGTTTTCTAATTAGTCCTACCATGCATCTCTTTCCCCTTTCGGGTCAATCGGGAAGTTGTGGGGTAAGTATTAAAGTTACTTTAACCTTATGAAATGGAAGATTTGATAAAAGTAATCAAAGTATACTATTTTACATAAATGAAACTAATCTAGATCGAAAAAATAAGAAAATACAAAAAAGGAAAAAAGGACGCGAATCCTTTTTTTATTATTTTTTCGCTCGAAAGAGCCTATTCGAAATTATTTTTTATTATCAGTGGTTACAATATCAGAAAAATTATCTGAATCCTCTTGGTTTTTATACAGAATGAAACTAAGGATTTACAAAATTCCAAAATTAAAGATTACAGTAAAAAAGAGAGACCCCTTGGGGGATTTGAATGCCCCCCAAACCACTTTCGAACAGCAGCTTCTCCTCTTTCTGTTATGCCTGCTAAAAAACAACGAGCTTATTAGAATGAAATATGCCCAAAATCACTTTGAAAGTACCTTTGGGTCAGCCTACTTTAAACAAAAAAAAACTAAGTTAAAACTAGTTAAAATGGTAAAAATGGAACCAAGCTTTCCTTGGGGTCTTAGCTTGCCTTTGGGGTAGCCAATGTGATATGCACTGATTGCTCAATTTTATTTTTTAAAATAGAAAACATAAATCTAATGCATGAAAACGACGGATTCTTTTTAAATTTCCATGCAAAACGGACGATTTCCCTAAACTAGATCTAGACATTAGAGGAAATTTCAACTCAAAATGGGCCTCCTAAAAAAATTAATAGAATAATAGTTAAAATAATAAAATAATATTTATTAATTTTGGAGGTAGAAAAGAAAAAAACTACTGTTTTGTTTGTATTTTCGACATATCCCGTGTTTTTTCTCAAGTTTTGATCGGGAGAGCTCAATGGATGCGGAATTAAATTCCGCATCCAACAAGTACCCACTCGGCATACTTTTGATGGACCCTGCTACCCCAAAAACAAGAAATACGTGAAAAAACGTGATGATGACATCATCACCACATTTTTTCAGGTATTTCTTGTTTTTGGGGTATCTAGGTCCGTCAAAAGTATGCCGACTGAGTATTCGTTGGATGCGAAATTTAATTCTACATCCAACAAGCTCTTCCGATCAAAATTTGAGTAAACACAAAGGGATATATGTAAAAAATACAAACAAAAAAGTAGTTTTTTTTATGATACCTATCCCCAAATTTATATTAAAAAAGTGTTTAAGACCTATACATTATTTTAAATTTAAAGCAATTTCATTGGCTAACACATGATGACATGGAATTTGAATTAGAGTTAAAAGACCCATTTTGAGTTGAAATTTCCTCTAATGATGCTTTATGAAACTTTTTAGGAATGAGATCTAGATTATGAACCTTGAGACAATATATCTATGTTAAGTTTTACTTTAAGATAATAGATCTGAATAATATCAAAGCTTGTAAACAAAGTAACCAGGTAAAATTTTTATTTTTAGAAAGAGGAAGAGAGAGAAAGAGTGTTGGAAGCCTGGGAATGTTGGGCTTTGGAGTCTGCTTTGGTGGAACACCAAGGGACTATGTCCTCAAAAATATCATGAAGGTGAGGAATATGCAAACTAGATCAACCCCTTCTACAAGTGAGATCACCTGCAACTTAGAAATCCTTGCACAAACAGATGGTTAAAACATAGGTGTTGCTGGAAAAAGACAATTAGAAAGCATGCAATTAAACTTAAAATACATGCAACTCCAAGAGATTTGAAACAAGCGAACAGTAAGAGCATAAATCAAACTAGAATGATCTCTTACCCTAACAAGAGGGAGCTCTCTCCTTCAAGGACAACAATTAACCAGCAAAAAGCAAAGATCAATAATACAGATTATATCTCATAAGCACTTGACAATTTCCATCCACACATGAAAAGTATTACACCATAGATCTTGCCTCCAAAGATTCTTTATTCCAAAATAGTACACAATACAATAGAAACATCTCTTTAATCCAGCTCTAACTAGATTGGAAGAGGAAAACCGAGCTTTATTTATAACAAAAACTAGAAATCTAGCCCAAGGGGGGCGCAATTCCCAAGGAGAGGGAGACTGCAGCTGCATGTGGAGTCAATCTGGGCCTGATCTGTGTCTAACTGAGCTTGATCTGAGTCTCACTGAGTGCAATTATTAATCAGAGAGCTGATCGTACTGACACCTCAACCTGCTAACTGAAGAATCCACCAAAACTCATCCTAATGGGCCCACACGTGTGGAGGAGAGAGAGAGGGTGCAATTCCCAAGATTGCATGCTATGGTGCACTCCCAGTTCAGCCCAGATCACCTCCTTCAGTCAAGGAATGGTCAGCTCCAGTCAATCTCAAGATGATGAGACTGATTTCATTCAAATTGGAGCAAGTCCCACTGATTTAGGATTTGGGGTTTTCTCCATTATTTAATTAATTTATTAATTAAAATAATCAATATTTGATTTTTTGGGATTTTTTACCTGAGTGATGGATAAATCACTCAAAGCTTAGGAAAAGTGGGTTTATGGGTTTACATGGTGCTTTGAGCTTGAAAATGAGCACCCCTATGACTGAAACTGATTTCCGAGCCCACTTTTATTACAAAACTAATTTTTCCATTTAGACTATTAAAAAATAGCCTTAGTTTTGGAAAAATTAAAACTTAAAAAACTAAAAAAATTAAAACCTAGGGGGACTTAGACATGTTCATATGACTCGACAATAATGACTAGCATATTTATACATGGACACATAGACTCTAATAACCTCAATAGGCCTAAATGCCAAGCCGACCACCCCAACTTTGGAGGTATTGAGTGAAAAAACTCTGAAATTATCAGTTGTTTATTCAACAACCAATAATAACCAAGGGAGAAAACACTCTGGGCTGATCAGATTGACAAATAAAGTCCAAGAGACTGAGGCTTTTACAACACTACCATGTTAGAACATTTTATTACAACTCCCCTACGAGGTATGAACATGTGATATAGTACAACAAGCACTTCCCAGAAGCAATTTTGAAGGTCTTCTGAAGTTCGAACAAATAATCTTTGTCCAGTTCACTAGGCTCACTCGATAAAAACCACTAAGTACAACTTAGGTGGTAACATCTGGCTCCAACTGCAAGACGTTTGCTCGATCTGGTCATAGGGCAAGGAGAGGATACAAGAACACCAGAATCTCTGGTTTATGCACCATGTAAAAACATCTCAACTTGACAAGAAATCCTTAGTAGCACAAGCTTTATATGAAATCCAAATGAACCATTAAGTTGATTTATTTAAACAAAATAAATGTAGCTAACTAATGAAAGAAAAGTTTTATTATAGCTAAGTACAAAACTGAAATGCAGAAAGTAAATTCTCTCTTTTAAGGAGTTTATTTTCCTACTCTAAGGATGATATAAAAAGGGTTAAGTGTAATCAGAAATCCAATGTAACCACCTAAGCATTTTATTAACATAATTTTTTTTTCCTTGTCTTTGGTTACCAGCCGAATTAAGGGTACTTTATTCAGAAAAAAACCTGCGTGATGATCTGGAATGGGAGGGCTGGATGGGAAATCATAGGCATGAATAATGTCATCAAACTTCTTCCCAAACTAGTAAGTGCTTGCGCAGGCTGCTTCTATCCATGACTGGATAGGGTTGATGTACAAATCAGAATGATGAGGCAGATTGACTACACCATCATATTGGTCATCAAGGCTTATCGGATGATAACTCATTGTATAAGCCCCAAGCAACTCCAAATCATAAGGAAACTCTATATGTGAAGATGATAGTTGAGACTGATATTCTACTGACTGCATCACATCTGTATTTTCACAACATTGCTTCTTAATGTCTTCATTATTGATACCTTTGTGTGGCTCTACATGATATGACTCTGAATGATCATATAAGATTTTTGAATGCTGCTCTTCCATACTAGGATTTTCCCAGGTCTCTAGATCCACGCTTCCCTTTATGGAAGTATAGTAGATTGGACTTCCACAAATTTCTAAATAGACACTCCCCTTGCTCGATATAGCATAGATGGGATTCTCAATAAGATATTCACAAAAATTCCAATAGTCATCACCGTCATCTATGTCAGATGTGATGGATTCCCCATTGTTGATATCAAGTTATGATATCAAGTTCTCTTTTTCTTCATTACTGATACTGATATATGGCTCAGACTGGTCATATGGATAAACTCCATGCTCCTTTTCCATATCAAAATTTCCCAAGGCCACAAGGTCCTTGCTCTCTCCTTTAGATATGCCATAGACAGGAGAATCAACAAAACCATCAAAAGTTTCTGGTTCATTATTTTCCTCATAGACTGGATTTTCATGAATGTCCAGGACTCCTCTTCACTTGTATCATGCTCCAAGTTATACTTGTCCTCATTTTCATACTCATCTTCTTCAGAAAAATGGGAACAAGGCAGTAAACCTTTCAGACTGTCATCATATATGGAGAACAGGTAGGAGTCCCATCATACACATTACGGTTTTCATCATAAGTTTCACTATAATATTCTGCAATGGTTTTATCCTTTAGTAGATCTGGAGTACAAATGTGATCATCATCACTAAAATAATCATGAAAGTATTCCCAATCATTACTATTCTCTTTTGATGTCACATGAGGAGGGTCTTCAACAATTTTTTCAACTAATGGCTCTTCATGCACAGACTCAATGGGATCATAATGGATTTCTGAATGTTGGATGTTGTACACCATGTTGATACTACATATCTCAGGATATTCCGTATGAAACTCTTTCCAAGGAAAGAAGTACTTCAAATTGGTCTCAATGAATGATTTAGCTTTGAATGATTCAATATCATTTCCATCATAATGCCACTGCTTCAAAATATTTCGAAGAATTTTGCAAGGGATGTAATAGATTTCTGAGGAAAAAACTCATGAAGCCAACATGAAGCGTGCCCTTGCAGAGAATGAGAAAACATCGCCATCATATGATCCTCATGTTGAATGTTGTTGTTACTCATATGTGACAGAAAATCATAACATGGAATCTGGCTGAGTGATCATTATCATCCCCCCAAAATCCTGGAAGGGAAGTAGATGTCATTTCACTAACGAGACGATTAGGAAAGCCAGGGATCCTAGAGAAATCAATGGGAGGACAATCATAGGAAACTCGAGTAGTAATTTATATTCTTTTAATATCCATATCAAGAACAAGTGATCATGGAGAACCTCTGGAACTAAAAAATGGATTTGAGCTTTAAATTTTACTGTTATGTGGGCTCACCTACACATAATCAATCTCAAACTTTTTTGTGAGAAACAAGGGTTTTATCCCTTCAATGGAGTCACCATGTGAGAATAAAAATATACATTTAAGAACTCTCACAAAATATTTTTTTCTTTTCTTTGTAACAAATAAAAAACTAAAAAAGGTCAGTGGAGTCACCAGATGAAAATTAAATATCCACTCTAAGCATTCATCAAACAAAGCAAAAACAAAAAAGAAGAAAACAAAAGTCGTACTCCAGGAATAAAAAGATTTATCCCCGGTAAAGGTGCAAAAAAGTGTTGTCTCCTTTCACACACCTGGAGGGGACGTGGTAGAAATATTCAAGCCACTCGGTGTGTCCTTGGGGGAAAGTCTTGAGTCAAGGCTGTCACCTTGTTCATGACTCCTCCGTTTAGGCTCAACTCCTAATGAAGCCAAGGGGGGTAGACCCTATTAAGTTACTAAGGCTAATTACTTTAGTATGATGGTGTTAGATTGAATAAGTTGCTAAGGAGTTTGAAATTAACAATCAATAACCACAGATGACAAGATGAAAAAATAAGCACAAGTAAGCACAATGCTGATGCATAATATATATATCAAAAGAAGTAATCAAATAACCAGTTCCTTAAAATGGAGTCACAAAATTGTCAAATGTACTTGCATGTGCTTGGAGTGAATGTTTTACAAATGTATCTTGGTACATTTTAAGTTAATATGAAAAATGAGTGGATTAAATTAGGCAAAAGGGGACTCCAGATATACCCGAGGGGTACTTGGAGTATGTCCAAAAATAAAACCTTCACGGCTACCCACAAGGAATGTGTGGGGTGAATGGAGTCTCTAAGACTGTGTTCATAATACACCTGCTAAGGTGTAACAGAGATTGGCGCCTCGAGGTCACTGTCCAGGAGTTCCCACTTCCTTTGGGTATTTTTCCATCATTTACGGTTTGATTGAGGCATTGAATTTTCGCCTGATGGTGGTTAATTGGGGAAGTTGAAACCTAATTAATCTAGTCACTCACGTTTCTTTTGATGTAACTTGACTGATCGGATGAACTGCATCCAAAACGCATAGCATACACACCAGAGTCTTTGTAATTTTTAGTAAATTTTAAACGATGTGTTTTGATTAGAAAGAAAACCCTCCAGGAACCTCTTTCGGTCCAAGTGGACCTGAATCAGGGAATCAAGGAGGGGGTTTATTTTAGAAAGATAGCTTGCAAAAATGAATAATGAAGCAACAAAAAAAATGAAACAAACCACAAGTTTTCTAATCAGTCCTACCACTCATCTCTTTCCCCTTTCGGGTCAATCAAGAAGTCGTGGGGTAAGTATTAAAGTTACTTTGACCTTATGATATGGAAGATATGATAAAATTAATCAAAGTATACTATTTTGCATAAATGAAACTAATCTAGAGCGAAAAAATAAGAAAATGCAAAAAAGGAAAAAAGGACGCGAATCCCCCAAGGGGGATGGGGAATGTGCTCGAAAGAGCCTATTCGAAATTATTTTTTATTATCAGCGGTTACAATATTAAATAAATTATTTGAATCCTCTTGGTTCTTATACAGAATGAAACCAAGGCTTTACAAAATGCCAAAATTAAAGATTACAGTAAAAAAGGGAGACCCTTGGGGGAATTCGGATGGACCCAAAGCCACTTTCAAATAGAAACTTCTCCTCTTTCTATTATTCCTGCTAAAAAAATTGAGCTTATTAGAATGAAATATTCCCAAAAGCACTTTGAAAGTACCTTTGGGTCAGCCTACTATAGAAAAAAAAAAAACAAAAAACAAAAAAAAAACAAAAAAAAAACAAAACTAAGTTAAAACTAGTTAAAATGGTAAAAACGAAACCAAAGAAAGTCTTGGACTACCTTTGGGGCAGCCAATGTGATATGAACTGATTGCTGGATTTTATCTTTTAAAATAGAAAATAGAAATCTAATGCATGCAAACTATGGATTCTCTTTAAATTGCCATGCAAAACGGACGATTTCCCTAAACTAGATCTAGAATGCTTTATGAAACTTTTTAGGAATGGGATATAGATTATGAGCCTTGAGACAATATATCTATGTTAAGTTTTAATTTAAGATAATAGATCTGAATAATATTAAAGCTTGTAAACAAATTAACCAGGTGAAATTTTGATTTTTAGAAGGAGGAAGAGAGAGAAAGAGTGCTGGAAGCCTGAGAATGTTGGGCTTTGGAGTCTGCTTTGGTGGAACACCGAGGGACTATGTCCTCAAAAATATCCTAAAGATGAGGAAGATGAAAATTACCTCAACCCCTTCTGCAAGTGAGATCACCTGCAACTTAGAAATCCTTGCACAAACAAATGGTTAAAATATAGGTGTTGCTGGAAAAAGACAATTAGCAAGCAGACAATTAAACTTAAAATACATGCAACTCCAAGAGTTCTGGAACAAGAGAACAATAAGAGCATAAATCAAAATAGAATGATCTCTTACCCTAACATGAGGGAGCTCTCTCCTTCAAGGCCAACAATTAACCAACAAAAAGAAAAGATCAATAATATAGATTATACCTCATAAGCACTTGACAATCACTATCCACACATGAAAAGCATTACACCATAGATCTTGCCTCCAAAGCTTCTTTATCCTAAAATAGTACACAATACAATAGAAGCAGATCTTCAATCCAGCTCTAACTATCTTGGAAGAGGAAAAACGAGCTTTATTTATAACAAGAACTGGAAATCTAACCCAGGGGTGGCATAATTCCGAAGGAGAGAGGGACTGTAGTTGCATGTGGAGTCAATCTGGGCCTGATCTGTGTCTAACTGAGCCTGATCTAAGTCTCACTGAGTGCAACTATCAATCTAATATCTGATTGGACCAACACCTTAATCTGCTAACTGAAGCATCCACCAAAACTCATCCAGATGGGCCCACACGTGTGGAGGTGAGAGAGAGGGCATAATTCCCAAGATTGCATGCTGTGGTGCACTCCCAGTTAAGCCCAGATCACCTCCTTTAGTTAAGGAATGGTCATCTCCAGTCAATCTCAAGCCGATGAGACTGATTTCAGTCAAATCAGAGCAAATTCCACTGATTTAAGATTTGTGGTTTCTCCATTATTTAATTGATTTATTAATTAAAATAATCAATATTTGATTTTTTGGGATTTTTGACGTGAGTGATGGATAAATCACTCAAAACTTAGGAAAAGTGGGTTTATGGGTTTACATGGTGCTATGAGATTGAAAATGAGCACCCCCATGACTGAAACTGATTTCCTAGCCCACTTTTATTACAAAACTAGTTTTTCCATTTAGACTATTAAAAAATAGCATAAGTTTTGGAAAAATTTAAATTAAAAAAAACTTAAAAAACTAAAAAAAGGTTAAAACCTAGGGGGACTTAGACATGTTCATATGACTCGACCATAATGACTAGCATGTTTATACATTGACACATAGACTCTAATAACCTCAATAGGCCTAAATGCCAAGCCGACCACCCCAACTTTGGAGGTATTGAGTGAAAAACTCAGAAATTATCAGTCATTTATTCAACAACCAATAATAACCAAGGGAAAAAACACTCTAGGCTGATCAGATTGACAAATAAATTGCAAGAGACTGAGTCTTTTACAGACACTATCATGCTAGAACATTTTATTACAACTCCCCTATGGGGTATGAACATGTGATATAGTACAACAAGAACTTCCCAAAAGCAATTTTGAAGGTCTTCTGAAGTCCGAACAAATCATCTTTGTCCGGTTCACCAGACTCACTTGATAAAAACCACTAAGTACACCTTAGGTGGTAACGCTACCCAACCAAATCATTGCTCCTGCCCTGCTCCTTTTTGCACAATCTTGGGATGAACCATCAAAATATCCCTACAACTAGATAATGGAAAGGAAGGGGGAAGTATACTTCGTCTAGATAACTATGATGTGCAATCTACCAATCCCAGACAGTTATGCTCCCGTCTACCGATCCATGCAAGTTGTGTCCATATGCTATCAAATATAATCCTATTCCTTGATATCCATATCTCCTAGAAAAATTTAACTGGAATCTCAATATAATTCATATTCTTTCTCTCCCAATTTTCCATACATGCTAATAAAGATGTCCCTTCCCATTTTCCCTACAGATTTTCATCTTGAAGTATGCTTCCCCGCACCTTATGTGTATATGGATATGTAATGAAAATATGTGAAACATTTTCATTTGCACCTCTGCATAAGCTACATTGATTGGGTCCAAGAAATCCTCTTTTCAATAAGTTATCCCATGTTCGTATGCAATTGTTAATGGCTAACTAGAAAAAAATCATTTGTTTCAAAGGCACCTTGAAAGACCAGATCTTTGTGTTCCACCACTTTT
The DNA here is from genome assembly GCA_001517045.1 of Pseudotsuga menziesii. Taxonomy (NCBI): domain Eukaryota; kingdom Viridiplantae; phylum Streptophyta; class Pinopsida; order Pinales; family Pinaceae; genus Pseudotsuga; species Pseudotsuga menziesii. The sequence continues at coordinate 638,459 of LPNX010940102.1, forward strand.
TCTCATAATTGTAATCCACCTATAGGAAGGAGTAAGCCTCTTTTACTCTAATGATTCTGGTCTTTTTATCCCATGTCCAGATACTTCTATCCTCATCATTGTTTAATGTGAAACCCCCCTATTGATGCATCTGGTATAATTATCCCATTCATTGTTAAAAGAAGTAGGTATCCCAAGTGAGATGGAATCCCTCCATTGAGTGCATATTTGATCTTAATGGGGGTTTATTGCTTGCTCTAGAGTATGTATGTTGGCTGAGTGTAGCCCCTCCACAATTTCCTTAGATAACTTATATACTCGGTGGGTCCACCAACTATGGGGTCAATACCAACCTCGATTCTATTCTCTCTACTTGGTAGCCAGGAAATCCATTTTCCCATGATGTCAAAGACTGAAGAGATATAGTTCAATACATATGAAACTCTTTTATTGGCCTTGTTGGGATTTCTAATCCAATGTTCAATAGAGGAATTTTTGAAATACTTAGCGAAAATGGCTTGATTCCATATGTTGTCCACAAATAGCTCCCTCCACAATCTTTTTGCATTAAGAGCTCTTGAAAAGAGGTAAATGTTTCTTATACCCAAACCACCCATCGCCATTGGTTTTGCCATTTTTTCCCAGCTAATGAGATGAAATTGTGTATGATCCAACGATTCTTCCCAAATAAATTGAAAATTCTGCAATTTGTAGCATGTAAAATGGTATTTGGAATCGTGCATATAGACATCCGATAGATAGGTATATAAGTGAGGATTGAATTTATCAGTATGATATTTCCCCTCTTGAAGAGCCACTTTAGGCTCCAATGGCTAATTCAAGCATCAAAATTTTTAATTAGCCAAAACCAATCACATCCTTGATAGTTATTTGGTTTTAGTCTGAAGCCCAAATACTTGATACAATCATCCAGCAGGGAGAACTGGTAAGGTAGTAAATATTTTAAGCCCCTTATGTCCTATTCACATAAGTCGTTGTGTACCAAAGAGGATTTAGTATCACTAATGACCATACCAAATGCATTGCATAAACTATCCAATACATTTTTATATTTTCTCCATTCTGATATACCTTTACCAAAAATCATCATCATGTCATCCACAAATAATAAATGAGTTATCCTGGTAGTTGTTCTTAACATGATGCCATTTATCTCCCCCTGGTCCCTGTAGCTCATAACAAGTCTGCTAAGTCCTTCAATGACAAGTAGAAACAAAAGTTGGGATAGTGGGAATCCCTGTCTTACACCTCTTGTAGCTCTGAAGGAATAAGTCGGCGATCCATTAATCAATACAGAGTAATTGGCATATTCCACACATGCCATAATCCAATTGGTTGATGGAAAATCCATACCAATTTGAAGCAATATTAACCTCAAAAACCCCCAATCTACTCTACTGTATGATTTAACCAAATCCAGTTTGAACATTGTTGCTTGCATTCCCCTCTTTTCTATGTTATGTAGAACCTCTTGCACTACACCAACTGCATCATGTATCTGCCTATTACCCAAAAACCCAAACTACTCACTTGAAATGAATCTGGGTAATATTGTCTAAATTCTTCTAGATATGGCTTTCAATAACCTTGTATATCATATTTCATAGTGATATAGGTATGAAATCATTGAAGGTGGATGAATTATGTGTTTTTGGAATTAAGGCGATATAAGTGGCATTAAGAACATCATACACCTTGCCACTAGTTCTGGGTTCTCCCATTCATTTGAGAATATATTGACCCATAATGTAAAAACATTCTAAAAAGAGTTCCACTATCCATCCATATGGATCGGGGCTCTTTGATTTTGCAAACCCTTTAAAAACCTTTTCAACCTCTTCCAATGTGACCTATGAAGCTCCAAAAGATACCTCCTAAAATGTGAAAAATCTAGGCTATCTGTTGGATGATATTCATTTGATCCACTATGGATGATTTACATGGATTAGAGAATAGGTTATGAAATTGTCTCACAACTTCTACTTTTATAAGTTCTATCTCATTTATCAAATTTCCATTATGACCTCAAATCTTCCAATTGGAATTTTGAGCATGTCTATCATTAGAGAACTAATGAAATAATTTAGTGTTCTGATCTCCCAGATCGAGCCATATTGCCTCTCTATTTGATATCACCCTTTCCTCCTCCAACAAAAGGAAGTGTGATCTAGTCTTTTCCAATTCCTATACCTTGTTCTGAATATTTAAGAAATAATTTTTTTTATAATATTATCAAGGATACAAGCTAAAAAATTATTACATAGTTTACGCTCCTTGTCTAGTCAATCTCATTTATGATTTTATCAAGTGAATATTACCTTTCGATTAGGAGAGCCAAAATTCCTGTGTGAAATCCCCAAGGTTTCAGAATATATCGTCAATCCTTATCTACATGTTCCATAATACACACTTTAAATTAATGAGTTTAGACTTCATTATTTATGGATCTTCCTAGATAAAGAAATAAATTAGGGGATTTTGTGGAAAGACACCAGATCGATTTAGGTAGACACTCATGTATGATTAAAGCATTAATAATTTTGCATTCCATCCTTGCACATTGAATGTCATGTCCCCACATTTTCATCACCAAAGTGTTGACCATGCCAAAACTCCTAGGGGTTCCAAGTGACATTAATTACTCTAGCCTAGGGAATTTTGTCAAAACATTATCTATGAGGATTATTCTTAGTTTTATTTTATTTATTAATTAATTCATGTGTAAATAATCTGTGGAATTAAGCTTTCCATGTCAGGAGAGAACAATGGGCAAGCCAACTTGCCAAGGGGAGAATTAGAAACTGCATGACAAAAGCAATTAGATAGAAAAAAGGAAAGTGCTAAAATCCAAAGAAAAGTAGTCAGTCACAAAAGTAGGAAAGCCAAGAAAATTTGTCATAAGAAAAATAGAAACAATGGACCAAAGGAGGGGGAAATTTCCCTTTTGGATTTCAGTCACAAAAGCAGGAAAGCCAAGAAAAGTTGTCATAAGGAAAATAGAAACTCTGAGTCAAGGAAAGTGTGTTAGATTTTTATCATTTAATCAATATGATCTAGGATATTATCTGAGAGAATAACATGCACAATAATAATCACAAGAGACAAGAGACACAGATATTTTTCCTCGAGGAAACCATAAATGAGAAAACCCCACAACTTCCTCAGAGATAGAATGAGCACCAATAGAAAAAGTAAAACCCAAAAACACAAAGTGATCTTCGATGGTTGTTCTCTTTCTCACTTGTGCGAGCTCCTCTTCTCTCACTCTTGAGATACCATTGAGTGAGTGGGTGTTTCAAATAGAGAGTCTCACTCTCTATTTATACTAGTTTTCCACTTGACAATTACTCACCAGGGCCGACCTCACTAGGAGAGTCTAATAATCCTAATACCCCTCAACTGTGCAGACTATTACCCCAACTTACAAAGGAGGGTTAACCTCAATGAATTTACATGAATTTATTATATTAATTACTTCCTAATCGGAGGAACATCCGGGTACAATGAAATATAATATAAAATATACAAGTGAATACATTCCAAAGTTACAAATACATCAACACTCCCTCTTAACTAGGAAGGTATTCTCTTGACACAGTTCATCAACACAATTATTCATTACTGGATCATCATAAAATATGCTTCCGTTATCCCAAGAAAATGGTGCTATCTCTCAATTCTACTCGTCATAGGAATTTCTATAGAGCCAACCTTGCTAGATGTAGGCCTAGCCTCCATGTAGGTCTTCACATCTCACCATGTCATAAGGGCACAACACTTACATCTGACCATGGGAGGAACCAATCCTCTCACCATGTCAGAAAGACACAGTGTTAAATTTTCATATGCTAAGCTAGATCATTAGTATTTCATTTCGATTTCATAACAAAAGCATATAAACAGGATCATTGAAAGATAGACAAGCACAACCATACAAAAGGAACACAGAGATTTATCCTGGGAAAACCCTAAAGGGAAAAACCTAGCAAAAGCTTCCTCAATATAGATGCCCCAAAAGATAAAAGATAAAACCAACAAGGAGATCAAAGCCTGATCCTCCTTCTTCTCTAGCTACTCTTCTCTTCTCCACTAATGCCCTACACAAGTGAGAGTGTGTGTGTCTCAAATGAGGAGCACCACACCTCTATTTATATTCATCCGTTCACTTGAATTAACTCATCCGACATGTAGGCTCAAGTTACACATATAGGCTCAAGTAATCACACTGGGGTGCTAATGACCCACCTTTACAAATAGAGGGGACAACCTCATGAATCTTATTAGTTCTTTCTATTAGAAGCATCAGGGTACAAGATAATACAAGTGGTTCTCCCTGTAGGACCATCGGGGACCACAAAATATACATATAGAATATTCTTTGAAGTTACAATATTTCAACACTCCCCCTTAATGAGAAGGGTATTCTACAACAACATCAACAACAACAATAGTAGGAGAGGACATCATCAACATCATCAGGGTAACACATATATAAATCATTGGAAGATTTTCAACATCATATAGTCTTCGTCTTCAATATTTGACGACAGCAACTCTTTAATCAACATCAACATATTTTGACCTTTTGATCAGCAACATCTTCAACACTTTGATCTTTCGATGCGGCAACATCTTCAGCACTTAGACCTTTCGATCAGCAGCAACATCTTTAGCACTTTGACCTTTCGATCAGCAACGTCTTCGGCACTTTGACCTTTCGATCAGCAACATTTTCAGCAACATCTTCAACACTTTGACCTTTCAATCAGCAGCAACATCTTCAGCACTTTGACCTTTCGATCATCACCAATATCTTCAACATTTTGATCAGCAATATCTTCAGCACTTTGATCTTTCAATAAGCAAAGGCATCTTCAGCATTTTGACCTTTCGATCAGCAACATCATCACATTCTGATTAGTAACATCGTGATCAGCACCATCATCATACTTCAATTCTCGAACAGAATCATCATCATCATATTTTGATCTTTTGATCAGTACATCATCATCATACTCTGATATTTTGATCAGTACATCATCATCATCATAAAAACATCATCATCATGAAAACATCAACATCATCAAAACATCAAAATATCATCATCATCACACTCTGATCTTTCAATCAGTACATCATCATCATCATAAAATCATTATCATCAAAACATCAACATGATCCTTCCTTTCGGAATTACAGGATTTAGGTATTTACGGAGTTACTAACGATCCTTCCTTTCGGAATTACGGGATCAAGTCTTTACGGAGCTACTAATGATCCTTCCTTTTGGAATTATGGGATTTAGGTCTTTACGGAGTTGCTAACGATCCTTCCTTTCGGAATTATGAGATAAACACATTTGTGGAACTCAGACAATCCTTCCTATTGGAATTACGGGATCAACACATCTGTGGAACTCAGACAATCCTTCCTGTTGGAATTACAAGATCAAGTCTTTACGGAGCTACCAACGATCCTTCCTTTTGGAATTACGGGATCAACACATCTGTGGAACTCAGACAATCCTTCCTGTTGGAATTACAAGATCAAGTCTTTACGGAGCTACCAACGATCCTTCCTTTTGGAATTATGGGATCTAGGTCTTTACGGAGTTACTAACGATCCTTCCTTTCGGAATTACGGGATCAACACATCTGTGGAACTCAGACAATCCTTCCTATTGGAATTATGGGATCAATTCAATGATCCTTCCTCTTGGAATTACGGGATTTAGGTCTTTACGGAGTTACTAACGATCCTTCCTTTCGGAATTACAGGATCAACACAGTTGTGGAACTCAGACAATCCTTCCTATTGGAATTACGGGATCAACACATCTATGGAACTCAGACAATCCTTCCTATTGGAATTACGAGATCAATTCAATGATCCTTCCTTTCGGAATTATGGGATTTAGGTCTTTATGGAGTTACTAATGATCCTTCCTTTCAGAACTACGGGATCAACACAGTTGTGGAACTCAGACAATCCTTCCTATTGGAATTACGGGATCAACACATTTTCTTGAGTACCGAAGTCACCGGGTCTATTCTGAACCAAGGTTCAAGGATGATACAATCCTACTACCTTCTCAATGACCGAAGTTCACCGGATCTGTTCTGAACCAAATTTCAAGGATGATACAATCCTGCCACCTTCTCAATGACTGAATTTCACTGGATCTGTTCTGAACCGAAGTCCAAGGATGATACAATCCTGCCACCTTCTCCATGAACGAATTTCACCGGATCCGTTCTGAATCGAAGTCCAAGGATGATACAATCCTGCCACCTTCTTGATGACTAAAGTTCACCGGATCCGTTCCGAACTAAAGTTCAAGGATGATACAATCCTGCTACATTCTCGATGACCGAGGTCATTGGATCACTTCTGGACATATGTCCCAGGATGATACAATCCCTCTTCATTCTCGAAGACCGAGGTCTCCAGATCACTTTTGGACATATGTCCCAGGATGATACAATCCCATTGCAACATCACTACTCCCCCTTTCAAGGAAGGTCTTTCCAAACCACACCAAGCTTGTCTCGAAAGTGTTCGAACTTTACTCGAGACAGAGGCTTCGTCAGCACATCACCATCTAAACTAGCATCATCTACATCTTTAGTATGTGAATACTGAACTATCACCATCTGTATCTCCAGTATGTGAATACTGAAAGAATCATCTATATCTTCAGTATGGGAATACTGAAACATCATCATCTGCATCTTTATCTTGTATGTAGAAATATCGGATTTCTATGTGTTACGACGGAACATAGGGTTCTTTGTTATCACAACTCTCGTTATCACATAGAATCAATGTAGTATCCATCTTCCGGTCAAGGAGACCTGATATCAGCTTTCAAAGCCAGATGGCTTCACAACTTAGCAGAGCAATCTGTTTTGTATTCTGCTTTTGTTGTTCTAAGAGAAACACTGAACTGTTTCCTACTAAACCATGAACTCATAGCAGACCCCAAACAAAAGCATCTACCTGATGTGCTTTTCCTATATGAGATACTTCCAACCCAATCTGCATATATATAGCCATACAATCTATAGTCATGGCCACCATCATAGTATAGACCAAGGTCTATAGTCCCTTTCAGATATCTCATCACATGTTTTGCAGCTACTAGGTGAACCCATCTTGGTTGAACAAGATATTGACTTAAGGTGTTCACAGCAAAACAAATGTCTGGTCTGGTATTTGTTAAGTACATCAATGACCCAATGATCTGTCTGTAATGAGTTGCATATACTAACTCTGATGAGTCATCATCTAACAACTTCTAGTTGGAGTCCATGGGTGTGGCCATGGATTTTCATTCCAACATATTTAATCTCTTCAATATCTCTACCGCATACTTTCCCTGGTTCAGAAATATTTCTTCTAAACTTTGTCATATTTCCAGACCTAGGAAATAGTGCATTAACCCAAGGTCTTTCATCTCAAATTCTTCTACTAGTTTCTTCTTGCTTTCCATGATCTGTTTCTCCTTCCCTGTCAAGAACAAGTCATCCACATATAATAACAGGATGACAGGTTCATCTTCTACAACGTTGAGATAAAGGTTAGGATCAACTTTACTCTTGGTAAAACCCATAATTGACAGGAAACTGCCATACCAAGCTCTAGGAGCTTGCTTCATGCCATAGAGGCCCTTCTTCAACTTACATATATGAGTCCATCTGTCTTCAACTTCAAATCCTTTCAATGTAAAACTCTTCCCCAATCATACCATTAAGGAAGGATTGTCTGTACTTCATCATGGAAGCAACTACCATCATAGTTCTGAAGGAAGTGTACCTTGCTTCTTGGAGTAAGTGTCTTTTCAAAATTAATTCCCTCTTTCTTATAGAAACCTCTAGCCACAACTCTTTCCTTACTTCTATCAGCGACATGTTTTATCTTGCAAATCCATTTGTAAGATACCACATGCTTTCTTTTTGGTTTGAGTACTATATCCCAAACATCATCATAACATCTTCCATGAGTTCGTCTTGTCAGATCATCGACATATCCTAGTCTTCTGCATTCAACTTTGAAGGTTGGAACCCACTTTACTCTTGGTAAAGTCTCGATCCATCAGGAAGCTGTCCATCATGTCGTATCGTGTCGAACTCAGATATCTTCTGTAGTCACTCCCCCTGAAGTGGAGTATTATCTTCCTTCTTCATTGTGTATAGGTGATTTTATGCTTGATATATACTGGTCAATAGAGTATGTCATGTCATAGTCTATTCTTTCTGAGGAAAATCACGATTCTTGCTTTGTACACTTGTTCTTATAGATCCATATGGAAGATACTATGTACTTCCCTTTATGTCTTGAAATCATATCATATACATCATTCCCCATAATCAACTGTTATTCTTTGATCATAGCTTCTTTCATAGCATTTTTTTTTCTTCATCTTGAGTTATCTCTCATACCCATGGTGGTCTTCATCCTTCGAGGTGGATCTACTGCTCTTTGAAGCTCTTTCTTTCGTCATGGTGTCTTTGACCCTGGGAGCTTCAGATTCATGTTTATTTAATTGTCATTACTTTTTCTTCGGAACAAGTCTCATCCTTCTTTTCTTTTAGGAGGTTGTACAAGACCTTTCCTACAATTCAAATGCACCAGTTGCATGGTTAGAACTACATATGCATAATGACAAATTCTTATGCATCATGCAACTATTTAGCCAATACATTATTCATCCATATCTCACAGAAACTTTCTATATGCCTTCCATCTCTACAATGACATCATTGAGATTGTACACTAATCCAATATGTCAGCAAATAGGTTTCATTCTAGATAAGTAACAATGGATATTTGTATAGAACCATGAGCTACTTACCCATCACATGCATGCAAACAACACATCAATTGAATATAATCAAATGCATAACAAAACAATATCATTAAATGACAATTGAATACTTATCTTTTGTTTGTTTCGTGGGTAGACTCCTTCTTGATCATTCTGCTTCATCATCTTCTTCATCCATGAAATCATCATTTCTTATCCAAATGATAAGACGGATAAGAGGTTCATCAAGAATTGAGTTCTTCATATTCCTCATCGCTTGAGGGATCTTCTTTGAATGGTGAGAGCTTGATCTTCAATTTGCTCCCATCTTTCTTCTTCTCTTCTTATGAGACGAGCTTCTTCTTCTTCCCAGAGTCAACTGAAAGTAATCACTTCCTTTTGGTACACATTCCTCACATGAATGAATCCCATAATCATGGGAGGCCATTCTCTGCTTCTTCTTCTACCCCTTCAAGATGTTATGCATTCTGGATCTTCACATTCTTCAACTGTTTTCTCAAATCCATCTTCTGAATTATGTTCTTATCTTCAAATAGCTTGATCAAGGACTCAAACATCTTCGGTGTCTTTAAGGAAGACACTTGTGGTACAAGTTGATCTGTTATTGAATCAACAATGATCTTCTTGGCCTTGATCAAGTTCTTCTTGTGTAAGGCTTTGAGGCTCATCTCCCTCTAGAACTGGAACCTCTCTACTCATGTAGGTGTCCAATTCATTTTCTTCAGAGAGATCAAATACTTCCATGCTTGGAAGTTTTCAACTTCACCAAGCTTATCATCAAGCTGATGTGATAGATCACTTTGAAATGAGAACCTCAAATGCAAATAGCAAAATATTAGATCTTACCGATTTGAGGTGTCCGTCCTGCTTCCGGAGCTGGCTGATCTAGGGTTTGTCAAAGAAACCCTAATTTTCAAAACTTTAAATATTTTAGATTTGATTGGATAGAAAGATATATCTCTTCAAATGGAGCTGTCCAATGTACTCCTTTTCTAAAAACAGTGGAGGGAAGCTCCTGGAATAGGAAGCCCTAGTTTTCCAATTTCTTCTGCAGAAATGCCTGTTATTGTTTCTCTGATATCTCTGAAATTATTGCTCCTCTGTGTCTGAAATTTCGCATTGAGGTAACCTCACATGTTCCTGATCCAAAACCACAGGTTTCACCAATTGGGATTTATGATCATTTTCCCAAGGTGACCTGTTACAGGACTGTTCAGAATAGTGAAGTTGTACGACATGCCACATGTCACTGGTTCATCTTCAGGTTTGGAAATTTAGACCACAAAAAGTACAGTCTGTGCTCTTTTTCTGTTAGAATATAATCCGTTAGGGTTATATATTGTAAATAAATAAATAAATATGAATATTAGGAAGCCGAAAGGGCTGGACGGAAGGTGAAACACAACCGTCACATGAATGTATAAAAGAATGCATTAGCAATGGAATAAGAATCAATTGGGAGTTATACCTAACAAGTGGTATCAGAGCACTGCCATAACTCCTGCCTATTGCCAGTCTACCCATTCCTGGCATTCTACTTGCAAGTCCTTTGCCAGACTGCTCCATCATTCTGCCAGTCGCATGCATTGTATGCGTTACTCCTCCATTTGCCTGCGTTTATTCTCTGCTAAAAAAACAAATCGTTTGAATTAGCTCCTAACCCTAATTCTTGTGTGACATTCATATCGATTTATGACTGCTCCTCCTTGCCAATTTTTTCCATTGCCTTGGCAATCAATTCACCAATTTCCCTTTCACCATTTGCAGAGATAGTGCCTACCTATGCAATTCCCTCAGATGTGCTTATCATCCTTGCTCTACTTTTCAAATGTGTGACAACTGCATTGATTGCCATCGTAATGCCTCGTCTCAAGTCCATTGCATTCATCCCAGTTGCAACTGACTTACAGCCTTCTATGAATATCGCATGACTGGTGCATTGCAAATCTTAAATCTCCCAGCCATTTCTCCTGCGCTCTCTGTTTTTCCGATATATAATAGCTTCTGCTCCATCATGACAATGAAACGCTACATAACGTTGTTTGTTTGAGATTCATCTGCATGAGGAGGAGAGGTGAAATCGATGGAAGAACAAGTGTGCCTATTCCCGCACCTGTGCTCGTAATAAAATATTGAATATTTAGGTTTCCTGTGATGATCCTGATCCAAAATCCGCTTCATGTTTGTGAAAGGGGAAGCATGGCGCTCTGAAAGCTGACAGCAGGGAAATTTCTTGTTCTTGTTATTGTTGGTGAGAGGGGTTGGACGTGATCGTCTAGTATCTTGACTTCCAGCATCATTGTTTGTACCTGTGCGTTAATAGTCGATCCCTTTGGAAGTTGCAAACTTCCTTGCATCACCCATATGTATTCCATCATTGAAATTATGGATCGTTGATGAAGATCGTATGAATGTGCATGGAGCTTCCTTGAGGACTGCCTGGTGATGCGTGGTATCTTTTAAACTGTTGAAGATTGCGTTACTGTGTTGAAGACCCATGACTGCATTGAAGACTGCTGAAGACTGCTTTGTATAAAAACCTATGAGCTTATGCATGAAGTGTGGAGTATAAATCTTTTTCTTTGTTGATTGAAGATTGCGTGTTGATTATAGTCTGTTTGCATAGAGATTGTGTATCGTGGTGCTACCTGAAGATGCTCTCGTGGTGCTACCTAAATATGCTCTTGTGTTATTGAAACTGAAGACACTCTTGTGCTGCCTGAAGACGGTAGTTCACCTTGTAGACCGACTGCGTGAAGAGCCTGTGAGTTTTCTGTGACTACCGACTGCTATGAAGAGTTTTCTGAACACATAAACCCTAATTTTTTGGAGTATCGTTGAGTTATATTGTGATATTTCCATTGATAAGGCTTTGGAGATAGAGTTGAGCTAAGATTGTGCATTGCTGCATGTATTGAACCATTGTTTCCATTATGCTTTTAAACTGCTGAGCGCTGCGTTGATATGGAGACTGCGACTTCATAAAAACCCTAGTTTATATGTGTTGATCATATATATATCTGCTGTTGTATGAGCTGCGACTGTGAAGATTATTTGAAGATTGAAGACTCGTTGAAGACTGATATGCGTTTTGAGCTGTTTGGACCATTGCTATGACTGAATTTGAAGAGCTGCCTGCGTTGGTGGAAAGTGCTGCTTGAGTGGAGCTGCGTGGAGCTGAATGTGTTGATTGAAGCTGCGTGGAGAGAGATATTCACGCCATTACCAATTGCATGAAGCTAGTTCATGCCCTCATTTAGCTTGTGACTGATATATAGTGCTTACTGCGTTGAAGACTGTGTTTTATGCTAAAGAATATCATCTATTTCTAGTGACTGATATATATTTTGATATATTTTGTATTGACTGATATCTATGCTATAAAATTGCATTATACACCTTGGCAGAGACTGTAGACCTGCAAGGTTATTGTTTTTCTCTTTGTCATATTAAGATCAATATTGTAAATTACACTAATAGTTGTAAAAATGCAATC
>LPNX010940102.1:655173-692843 GCA_001517045.1 Pseudotsuga menziesii
ACAACACTTACATCTGACAATGCGAGGAACCAATCCTCTCGCCATGTCAAAAAGGCACAACAATTACATATGACTATGGGAGGAACCAATCCTCTCACCATGTCAGAAAGCCACAAAACTTAAATCTAACCATGGGAGGAACCAATCCTTGTCAGAAAGGCTCTTTGGAATCATCACTTCCCCTTGGAAGGAACCTCAATCTGATGAAAACCAAGCTTCTCTCCGAAGTACCCAAACTTCACTCTGGATAATGGCTTGGTCAACACATCATCTATCTTCTCGTCCTTTGCAACATACTAGAGCTTCACTTCTCCTCTCTGCACCATATCCCTGATATAGTGATATTTTATCTCGATGTGCTTCGATTTTTCATGGAACACTTGGTTCTCAGACAACTTTACACAACTCTAGTTGTCACAATATATACAAGTAGCATCCAACTGGAGATCAAACAAATCAGATAGTAGCTTTCTTAGCCACACTGTCTCACAGCTAGCCGAACAAGCTACGACATACTCTACTTCGGCTGTACTCGATGTCATGCAGGTCTGTTTCCTTCTAAACCAATTTATCACACCTGATCCCATACTCAAGCAACACCTGGAAGTTCTCTTCCTATCAATGGAACTGCCTGCCCAATCCAATTCCACATAACCCTCCAGGTTAATCTTCTAATTTTCTTTATATTTGAGCCCATAGTCAACTGTACCCTTCAGGTACCTTAGAATATGCTTTCTAGCAATCAGGTGAACATGTCTCGGATCTGTCAGTTACTGGATCAATGTGTTCACAACAAATAAAATATATCGTCTTGTATTTTTTAGGTACATCAAGGACCCAATCATCTGATGATACATCATGGAATCAACCAACTCTAATGAAGCATCACTCAAAAGCTTCATGTTTGATGCCATAGGTGTGGTCATGGCCTTTCATTCCATCATCCTAAACCTCTTCAGGATATCCATTTCATACTTCCCTTGTCCCAAGGAGATTCCATCTGCATTCTGCCACACCTGCATGCTTAGAAGGTAGTGCATCATACCCAAGTCTTTCATCTTGAACTCGATAGAAAGTCTCCTTCTTGCGATTTTAATGAATTCCTCTTTTCTTGTCAAGAACAAGTCATCGACATATAACAGGAGCATCACTGATATTTCGCCTTCAACCTTGATTTAAAGTTTGGAACCTGCTTTACTCTCAGTAAATACTAGAGCCATTAGTAATTTGTCCATCATGTCATACCATGTCGAACCTTAGGATCTTCTGCAGTCACTCCCTCTGAAGTGGAGCATCATTCTCCCTCTGGCTTTCGTACTCTATGTATTGAAACATTCTATAATGGAGTGGCAAGTAGCTTCCTCTACTACTAATATTCTATGTATCCATATAGGATCACTAGATACCAAAATCCTCTATCTTGAACCTTTTAAAAAGTTCTTCTTACACCTATCTGTGAGCTTGTCATCCTCTATAAACTTTCATCTTCAACCTTGTAGCAAAGGTTAAGATCTTCATCACTCTAGGTGATCTTCAAGCTCCTCATGTATGTGTTATCTCATGGGTGCCTTCTGAGCTTATACAAGGCCTCCTTTATTTCTTTGCACACATGAGTCTGACTGTCATGTGTCTCGACTTCTAGTGGCTGCAAATGTCATTTCGTAGTCTATGCCTTCTTTTTGTGAGAAGCCTCATGCTGCGAATCTTTCCTTGTATCCCATGATTTTTCCATCTATTGCATGCTAGATCTTGTAGATATATATGGAATACACTATGTACTTCCCTTCAAGTATCTATACTACATCCTAGACATCATTATTATTAGTACTCTCCTTCCCTTTCTTCTTAGATACTCCTTCATAGCTGGAAGGCTCTGCATCAATGATGTCACTCAACAGTTTCACATAACTAGAGTGTGTATGAGTCCTCTTGAAGTATCGTCATACTATTCTTCATTTTGGATTATTTCTTGAACTGTTTTCACTTGTTCTTCGAAACAAGTCTCATCCTTCTTTTCTTCTGGGCGATTGTACACGATCTTTCCTACAAGTCAAATGCATTCATTGTATGGTTAGAAAAATTTCATAAGGAATATTCATAATGGAAAATTCTTATGCATAAATATATAATCATGCAACTATTTTAGCCAATACAACATTCATCCATATCTCACAGAAAATTTCTAGATGCCTTCCATCTCTACGATGACATCATCGAGATTGTGCACTAATCCAATATGTCAGCAAAGAGGTTTCATTCTAGATAAGTAGCAATGGGGAGTTGTATAGCACCATGGGATACTTACCCATTAGTAGTATACTATCATTAATGCAAACATTCTATCATGCATAACACATCAACTGAATATAAACAAATGCATAACCAAATAATATAATGAAATGACAATTGGATACTTATCTTTATTCATTTTGTGGGTAGACTCCTTATTGGGCCTTCAGCTTCATCATCTTCTTCATTCATAACAACATCATTTCTTATCCAAATGCTAAGATGGATAAGAGGTTCTTCAAGAGTTGAGTCCTTCATATTACTCATTTCTTGAGGGATCTTCTTTGGATCGTGAGAGCTTGATCTTCAGCTCCTCCCATTTTCTCTTATCTTATTATGAGTCGAGCTTCTTCTTGTGTGTGCTCTTCCCAGAGTTTGCTGAAGGTAATCACCTCCTTATGGCATACATTCCTCGAATGAATGAATCCCATGATCCTGGGAGGCCATTCAAGGTGGTTATAACAATATCTTATTCTTCTTTGATTGCTTCATCATCACATCGAACACTTCCTTTTGGTGTCTTCAAGGATGACACATGAGGAATGAGATGATCTTTAATAGAATCTGTAATGATTCTCTTGGCTCTAGCCTTAGCCTCATCTCCCTCTAGATCTTATAAATTCTTTACTGAAATAATGATCTAAGTCAATTTCTTCAAGGATCACGAAGTTCCTATACTTCTTTCGATTTATATTCTTCCCTTCAAATAGCTTGGTCAAGGAATCAAAAATCTCTTTCGGTGTCTTTAGGGAAGACACTTATGGTGTAAGGTGATCCTTGATAGAATCAACAATAATCATCTTGGATTTGACCAAGTTCTTCTTGTGTAAGGATTTAGCCTCATCTCCCTCTAGAACTGGAACCTCTCCACTTATGTAAGTGTCCCATTCATTGGTCAGCTTCACCAAGATTTTCATCAAGCTGGTGTGATTAGTCATTTTGAAATGAGAACCTCAAATGTATATAGCAAAAATTTAGATCTTACCGATTTGAGGTGTCCATCTTGGTTCTGGAGCTGGCTGATCTAGGGTTTGTTAGGGAAACCCTAATTTTCAAAACTTGGAATTTCAAACTTATGATTAGATAGAAATATGGGCATCTTCAAGGCAAGCTATCCAATGTACTCATTTTCTGAAAACAGTGGAGGGAAGCTCCCGGAACATGAATTCCTAGTTTTCCAATTTCTTCTACAGAAATGTCTAATAATGTTTCTACAGTATATCCAAAAGTGATGCTCCTTTGTGTCTTAAATTTAATAATGATGTAGCATCATATATCCTATTTTCAACACCATAGGTTTTAGCAGAATTGGTTTCACCAATTGGGACTTATGAGAGTTTTACCAAGATAACTTCTTTTAGGACTGTTCAGCATAGTGAACATGTACAGACTGCCATGTGTCACTGTTTCATCTTCGGGGTCTGAAACTTTCAACAAAGAAATTATAGCATGTTCCCTATCTGGAACATCTTGCACAATTTAATTTGGATCTTCATATAGCGATATATAGTAATTTTCCCTACGTGTCATATTTAGGGATGAATCGAGGGAGAGGATGGAACCCTAATTTGGAGGAATCATATCTCCCAGAATATAGCGAATCTGATGCTGAAACATTTACATAGGGTATATCAAGAATTTATATTCGTACTGTAAAAGTTTCATCTCTTGATCCTTCTCCAATCTCGAGATATAGAGAATGCACCAAAATGACTAGTTTTATTATTTTAGGGTTTTCTCGTCCGGGGTCAAATTAGGGTTTGACTTTCCTGAAGTTTTACCAAACCAAAAATTTTGATATTGGTCTCTAAATTTTTATTTTGAGGAGGAGAGAAATCCTATGCTAGGCTCACTCAAAAATTCCTCTTCTATGAAAAGCCCTAATTTCTCGCAGTAGTGACAAGTCAAAAACTGAAAATGCCTGGAATCAAATTATGCTTGGACAGAAAGATGTGCCCTCCAATGGAGAGTTATCCTAGCCTCCTTTTGCTGATGATATGTGGAGAGATACCCAAAAATTTAGAAGCCATATCTTTTTTAGCTGCACAGTGTCTTCTTCTGAGGTTATCTCTGATAACATGTTAGATTTTTATCATTTAATCAATATGATCTAGGATCTTATCTGAGAGAATAACATGCACAACAATAATCACAAGAGACAAGAGACACAAAGAGTTTTCCTCGGGAAATCCATAAAGGAGAAATCCCCGCAACTTCCTCATAGATAGAATGAGCACTAATAGCAAAAGTAAAACACAAAGATGATCTCTGACAGTTGTTCTCTCTCTCACTTGTGCAAGCTCCTCTTCTCTCACTCATGCACTACATTTGAGTGAGCACATGTTTCAAATAGAGAGTCTCACTCTCTATTTATACTAGTTTTCTACTCAACAATTACTCACCAGGGCCGACCTCACTAGGAGAGTCTAATAACCCTAATACCCATCAACTGTGGGAACTATTGCCTCAACTTACAAAGGAGGGTTAACGTCAATGGATTTACATGAATTTATGATATTAATGACTTTCCCGATCAGAGGAACATCGGGGTACAATGAAATACAATATAAAATATACAAGTGACTACATTCCAAAGTTACAAATACATCAACAAAGCGCAGTTTCCAAATGGGATGAAGGATGCAAGAAAGGAAACATCTTTGAGGACTCAAACTTGCTAAAATTCTCAAGGAGGGCACATTCATGGTTATGGTTAGGTTTCTATGTGGATGACTTCTTCTCACGGATCACCTATACCTGCTAAACAAGTCACCAGAGGTTTATAAAAAGACAAAGGGATATCCTTTACTTAGTTTAGCTATTGATTGATTTGTGTTTATATGAAGCATAGCTTCTACTGAGTGTTGTGCCTCAATACTTTGGGATATGCACCTCAAATTCTTCCTTCCCCTCTCTTTCTCCTCCATTTCTTTCTCTTTGCAAGTCTTGGAGCTCTCATGAACAACACCATAGTCATATTAGACATCTATGGAAGACATTCTCTTCAGTGAAATCGAGTCCCATTGAAGTGAAATCTTCACCTGCACTCCCATCCATCTTGATATCATATTTGGGAATCCCTCCTACTTTTTTGAGTCCCATTTTGGGAGTGGTTAGTTCTCCAAATTTATTTTTATGTGCATCAGTCCATAGACTCTGTTTGGTATCTCTCTAATATTGTTAGCATTATGTCCAATAATCTAACATGTCCAGTTTCCCATGAATGAGCTTTAAATGTGTCTTTAAATGAGGGTTTTGATGAGTTAGATTCTATGATGAATTAGTAATTTCCATGAGTATGAGTCTACATGATGTAATGTGTCAATTAAATATGTATTAAGCTCTATAAAATTCCATTCACAGGTCTGAAATATTTCTGACACGAATTTACTACATTTTGGTACACCTATGCTAGATGACTAGTTTTACAGTTTTATCAATTTTGGTAGTTTTGTTTATATGAATGAAATTATATAAGATATTGCATGATTTTTATTGACCCCTATGTCCATACAAACTTTCATACTGAAATTTATTTGAGGGCGTACACTGTTTGGGTAGCCTCCACTGTGTGGGACTTCCCTGGGACAAAATTTCCAAATTTTCCCAACGTCTCCCAAATAGCCTCAAGTATTTCTTGAACTATTCTGATCTATCTGAAACACCATTGGATGACTTTTAAATTTCTGATAACATATCTTTTTATTTCCCCAAGCCTCTAGTTGAAAGGATCTTGAAGAACCTTCCTAGTTTCACAGTTGGGTGACCCAGAAGCGTGGGAGTAATTTTCAACATAGCTGACTCTTAAACCTAAAGGGTCCTTGATATAAATGTGTTAGGGAAGACACTCTATCTGTCCTAAACTTTTTCCTTGGTTTTTTCCATCATCTACTGATATGTGTATTCATTTCTCAACAAAAATACCCCTATTTTCGTAGTTAAAATTTGACTGATTGAATGCACAAGTTTATATCAGAATTTTACATTAAATTTGCAGCAAATTAGTGTTCTGATATGTACATCAGTTCTCAAAACATTACAGTAGTATCAGAGATCTTTCCTTGTATCATCATGTGGAAAGAAATCTCTCAGTGAATAAATTTCCAGCCATGTCATACTATGAGGATGACTATGATGAGCAATATGAAGAGTACTGTAGGCAGTATGAAGAAGAGGTCCTCTATGTTGATGGAGGCATATAAAGATTTGAATATGATGAATACTATTTCCACTTGTATGGAGAAGAGATCAAATATGATTCTCTCATTGTTAAGAAAGACTTGGAAAAGATGATGGAAGCATGTGAAAACATGCCTAGCTACTACAAGGAGTATCTAGCCTTGGGTAAGAATATTTGTGTAGACATGTCTTTCAAAGAATACATCTATCTCAAGTATGGATTTTGGCCTCAGAATGTTGATGAGCATTCTCTCAATAGCAAAAGGTATCCATAGAGGAAGCAAGTTTTTCTACCTCTCTGAGTAAAGAAGAAGAAGAAGGAACCAAAGGTGAAGATTCATCAAAGCCATCTACATGTTCAAAACTTAGGAATTTGTTTGGTTTTTCTTCAAACTGAACTTCTAAAGGTTGTGGCATGAGTACCACTAAAGGTGAAAGAGTATTCAGTTTCTTGGAGGAGAAAATAAATGAGGTAGAGGTAGAGATCCATCAAGTGTAGTGCAAGTTACCACAATTTGGTTTCGTAGGAAGAGAAAGTAAAGATGAATGCACTTCCAGTTTCCCTGTGAGTGATATTTAGACCAATTTTAAGGATGTGGGTTCATATGGTGTTGGAAAGACGATTTTTGTATTAGATCCAAAATAATAATACAAATCAGAGTTATAGTCACCTTGAGAGCCAAATAAGGAAGAAGAATACAAGGCCACATCGCTTGGGTGTGAACCATAAAATTTGGTGGAGGAGAAGGCCACCATAGTATCTGTACATGAAGAGGGTAAGATGAAGAACTTGTATGATAAATGTTCTGATTTTTTATATAGCCATGGTTACTCACATCCATATGATACATGGGAGGATGAAAATACTTCACTTGCATATAAGGACTGCAAGGTGAAAGACAATTGTGAGGGAGGTGAATTCACTTCTAGTTTTTCTTTTGATGGTCACAAGATCTTTGCAAAGGAGGATGATGTTTTCTATGGTGATAAGAAATATTTTTTATTATATCCAAAGGAAGAAAAATATCAGATCTAAAATCATCATCTGAAATTTCTAATGAAGTGGAAGATAATCCCCCATCAGCTGGATGTGAACTAGGAAAATTGAAGGAGAAAAATCTGATGAAAAGGGATGAACACAGTTCAGATTGTTGGAATCTATTGTGGCATGATGAGGCTAAAATTTCAAGGCATTATATGCTTTCTGATTTTTGTACAGATCGCATGTCCTTCCAACCTTCATAGATACCCTCCACTCCACACCATGGAAGTGTTTTTGTAGAAAATTCAAAGGCTGAGTTGTATGTTGAGAATGAATTTTGTGTTGTAGATCTAGGCCATAAGAAAAACGATATTATATGTCAGTTTTTAGAAGAAGAAACCTTAGTGGATTATATTCTTTGTGAGACACATCATTTGAGTGGATCACTTAAGGAGGAAAAAGAGAAGCTTATGGAATCCATGGACAACTTTGCTGACACCAATGCCTTGGTGGAAATATGTTGTTGGAAAGATTCTAGAGGAAAGATGGAAGGATAAGCCTTTCTGGAAGAGTGCATATCACTTAAAGAAGGAATGGCCAAGAGAAGGAGAGTTATATGAACTTACTTCCTGACAAAGATCATCTCCTCATGGTGGCTGAAATGTACCAATGTGCACCCAAGAAGGAAGCAACAGAGTCTGAAAGGCTACCTGTGATTCCTGGAAGAGAACTTGGGAAGCCCTTCAAGAATCAAGGTTACTAATTGATCAACTACAAAAGGATTTGAATGTACCACACCCTTCATCTTTCATGAGAGATGATCATGTGCACATGAAAGGAGTTACTTTGGATGTAATGGAGGAATCTCATGTGGAGGATGGAAATGAGAAAAGAGCAGATTTGCAAATGCTTGAGAAAATTTATGAGGAAGAGAATGTTGACCAAGAACCCATTGAGATTGAGAAGAAGGATGAAGTCTTCTTCTCTATTAGAAAGAGGGAAATCACTTTCCATATGGATGAACAAATAAAATTCCTTATTCATCCATTGATTGGGTGGATAGAAACACCTTTGGAATAGAGACAGTGGGAGGTAAAGAGCTTACTTTCTGCAATAAACTCTTTTTTGTAACATACATAGTCCTTACATGGGGGAAACCATGAAGATGTATTTTGCAGCCATTATATACCTCTAGGACATCTACATAGGAGACGCATTGTGATTTGTACGTGCTTGAAGGATTTGAGAGAAAACAAAATGGAGACCAAGCACTTGCACTTTTCTGGAGTGATTTGGAGAGGCCCCTTGGTGAAGGATGTATATTTTTGGAGGAGGCACAAGATGGTACAAATTATGAACCATTTAAAGAAGTCATGGATTCCCCCACCTTCCTGGTGGATGAGTATTACCAAATTTTCAAATTGGTTCATGGATTTCCATCTTCTACATCTTTTACTACAATTACAACACACGAGAGTGATAACTAGGTGAAGGGATTCTTTCTTTTGGTGCATAGTAAGGAGCAAGAGGCTCGCACACTAATCCATGGGGATTTTTTAAGTGTACCACCCCCTTCTCAGTAGCAAAAAATGCATCCATTTATTATTTTTTATTCCTCCATTCATGGTGGTGATTGCATGACTAGTGACAGAGAGTTGAGCCATTGGGTTGTGCAAATGAGAAAGAAATAAGATTTCCATATGGACCCGACCGTTGGAGGAGTTGTTCATCTATGACAAGAATGGGTAGTCACTTGTTGGATTTATGCACCTTGTAGGGTGTACCGTTTGCTTCCACCATGATATTTTCAGCAGACACATCCTACATCTTCTGGGAGAAACATGGGCATCTAAGGTTGTTGGAGGATGCCTATAATTGTTTTGGGACATGGGATTCACACCTATGTCATTGCAGCAACATAATTGTGAGATTCAGTGCTGGTGTGAATCAATAACATAAATAATTTTATGTTGGGTGGGGAAGTCTCACAGATACCCAATTTTGAATTGGGAGTTTCCACTTTTCAGTGCGGTGGCATGATTTCCACAACATGATTTTCATCTTCTATGATGATAATTTTTTGTTGTTGTTACTGATGTTTGGAAGGAAACAAATAATACCATGGGATCCTGGAATTCTTGGGAATGATAGATTTCCAAAAGGGGCAGTAACATTTGGATCCTTGTAGAGAAGGAAGTGGGATCTAGGCATTCTACTAAGTTACCCTAACTGGGTTGACAATTTGGGTGAAATAGGTGGTCATTGGAGAAATGAATGTGATCAGAGTGGTGAAGAAAAAACATGGTGGAATTTTTTTTGCAGCACTCTATGGTGCTTTTGCTTGAGGTCAAGCTGACTTGAGAGGGGAGGAATGTCATGTCTCAACATTTTCATCACCAAAGTGTTGACCAAAACTCCTAGGGGTTCCAAGTGACATTTATTACTCTAGCCTAGGGAATTTTGTCAAAAAATTATCTATGAGGATTATACTTAGTTCTATTTAATTAATTAATTAATTAATGTGTAAATAGTATGTGGAATTAAGCTTTCCATGTTAGGAGGGCGCAATGGGAAAGCCAACTTGCCAAGGGGGGGAATTAGAAACTGTATGACAAAAGAAATCAGATAGAAAAAAGGAAAGTGCTAAAAGCCAAAGAAAAAATATTCACAAAATAAGGAAAGCCAAGAAAAGTTTTCATACGAAAAATAGAAACAATGGGCCAAAGGAGGGCACAATTTCCCTTTTGGAATTCAGTCATGAAAGCAGGAAAGCCAAGAAAAGTTTTCATAAGGAAAATAGAAACTATGGGTCAATGAAAGCACAATTTCCAAATGGGATGAAGGATACAATTATGGAAATATCTTTGAGGACTAAAACTTGCTAAAGTTCTCAAGGAGGACACATTCATGGTTAGGGTTAGGTTTATATGTTGATGACTTGCTTTCACAAGTCATCTATACCTGCTAAAACATTCACCATAGGTTTATAAAAAGAAAAATGGATCTCCTTTACTTATTTTGGATATTCATTGATTTGTGTTTATGTGAAGCACAACTTCTACTGAGTGTTGTGCATCGGACCTTTGGGAGATGTGCCCCAAATCCTTCCTTTCCCTCTCTTCTTCCTCCCTTTATTTCTCTTTGCATGTGTTGGAGTGTTCATAAACAACACCATAATCAGATCAGACATATATGGAAGACATTATATTCAGTGAAATTGAGCTCCATTGAAGTGAAAGCTTTACCTACGCTCCCATCCATCTTGATGTCAGATTTGGGCCTCCTGCCCACTATTTTGAGTCTCATTTTGGGAGTGGTCAGTCCTCCAAATATATTTTTATGTGCATCACTACATACAATCTATTTAATATCTCTGTAATACTATTATAATTCTATCCAATAAGCTAACATGTCCATTTTCCCATGAATGAGCTTTAAATGTGTCTTTAAATAAGGGTTTTAATGAGTTTGATGCAATGATAAATGAGTAATGGCCATGAGTATGAGTCTAAATGATGTAACGTTTCAATTAAATATGTATTAATCTCTGTAAAATTCCATTCTTAGGTTTGATATATTTTTGACATGAATTTCATACATTTTGGTACACCTATGCTAGATGACTAGATAAAAATTACTAGTTTTACAGTTTTATCAATTCCAGGAGTTCTGTTTATCCGAATACAATACCGTAAGATGATCCATGTTGTTTATTGACCCCTATATCCATAAAATCTTTTATACTGAAATTTAGTTGAGGATGTACACTATTTTGGTAGCCTCCACTGTGTAGGACTTCCCCGGGCCAAAATTGCCAAATTCTCCCATCTTCTCCCAAACAGCCCCAAGTATTTCTTGAAATTTTCTGATTTGTCTGAAACACCATTGGATGAATTTTAAATTTCTGATAAAATATCTATTTATTTCCCTAAGCCTCTGGTTGAAGGGATCTGAAAGAATCTTGCTAGTTTCATGGTTGGGTGACCCAGAAGCATGGGAGTAAGTTTCAAGATAGCTGAATATGAAAACTAAATGGTCCTTGATATAAATGTGTTGGGGAAGACACTTTATCAATCCTAAAAAATTTCTTTTTTTTCTTCCATCATCCGCTGCTCTATGTATTCATTTCTTGGAAAAAATACCCCTATTTGCTTAGTTAAAATTTGATTGATTGAATGCACAAGTTTATATCAGAAATTTACATTAAATTTGTTGCAAGTTAGTGTTCTGATATGTACATCAGATATCGTAACATTACATTGAAAAGCAGGAACTAATATATCGGACACCAATATATCCACTTCTTTCACTCTCACATTCACCTTTTCACCAGGAGTTCCATAATGCGAGTTTCAACATTCTTCACCCAAGGAAAGTCTCTTACGACCTTGTTAAGTCACAAGTTACTGGTATACCTGAATAGTGGGATGTTGGATATAATCTTGAAAGGTTGTTGTTCCCATGGTTAAAACAAAAATATTTCTCTCCAATGTATTTAGTAATGGGTGCATCCATGGAGGTGGGTAACAATTTTTGGCAATGGATTCTTGGCAAAATGAAAAAAGCGCACCCTTGATCGAGGTTTTAATACCTTGATTGAGGGCTTAACAAGCGCTCGATCGAGGTTCTTTTAAACTCTCGATCGAGCTCTTGTTAAACCCTCGATCAAGGTTTTAATACCTCGATTGAGGGTTTACCAAGAGCTCGATCGAGGGTTAGATAAACCCTCAATCGAGGTAGTGACCTCGATTGAGCTAGGTACCTTGATCGAGCTTCATGCCTCGATCAAGCTTCCCGTTTCTAAAAAAATATAAAAAGGGCCGCGCACACCCGTGGCCACTGTTCAGTCCGCTGCAAAATCGCTCGATTGAGTCATTACCTCGACCAAGCATCCGCTTCCCGGAACACGTCGCCCGTGCAGCCATGCCCCTGGAGACTTCGACTGACCGACCATGCAAGCCACACCCCCTTTCACTAGAATGTCGAAGGAGAGAGGTAACCCTCAAAGCTTGTTTTTTGAAATAGAAATGAAATTTTAATTTTTTAATTAAGTTTTAAAATGTTAGGTTAAAAGTGAAAAAAATCATTATTACAGATGTTTTTAGGTTTTTATTTTTTGCCTAGTATGTTTACCATGTGTGCCAGCAAGCAGAAATGCTGCCGATAGCATTTAAAATATTTATAAAATTGAAATTTGTTTTTCATTTAATATTTAATTTTTTGTTTTATATTTTTTTTGTAAACCGGTAGTGTTTATGCGGTCGGTTTAATTTTTAAATGAGAGCTCGGCAAGCAGAAATGTTGCCCGATTTTTTTCAATCCTCCGAAAATACACGGAGGATTGAAAAAAATCCAAACCCTAAACGCAAGACAATCATAAACCTTAAACCAACGTAGGCATTTATTTAAACAACACATATATTTTGCTTTAAATATTTTGATTATATATATTCAAATTTAAATATTTTAATATATATATATATATTGATGATGATGATGGTTAACGTCCCTTGATATATATATATATATATATATTTTAGTTTAGTTTATTGAAAAATATACTTATGTATTTTAGTGTTTTTTGAAGCTCAAACAAAAGCATGGATTTATTTTTTCCTAAGGAAAGAAACACACACACACACACACACACACACACATATATATATATATATATATATATTATAATTATATATCTTTTTAATATATTTTGATTTTTATTTATTGAAAAATGTACTTATGTATTTTAATTTTTTTTAAGCTCAAACAAAAGTATGGATTTTATTTTATATATATATATATATGTTATATATATATATTTTTACATTTATTAATTTTAATTTATTGAAAAATGTACTTATGTATTTTAGTTTTTTTGTTAAGCTCAAACAAAAGTATGGATTTTATTTTATATTTTTCTAAACATTTATAAATAAGTGTGTAAATTTGAAAAAAAATCAAATTAAAAATTTAATAGAATTTTATGATTTAATTTTTTTTAAATAATATCAAATTAATAAAAATCCATAATTTAAGATAAAATTATATTTTTGATATTTTGTAGAAAAAATATGTAGATTTATATTCAACATTTTGAAAATTATAAATTATAAATTTAGAATATTTTAAAATAATAGTAAATGTATTACTAATAAAATATATAAATTTATACATTAAATTATAGAAAATTGGAATTGTAATTTAATTTTTAAAAAATAGATGAAAATTTTTACATAATTATAATTTAAAAATTAGTTTAAAATTATAAATATCTATAGGAATTAGTTGAAAATCCCAAGTATTTTTAACTCATTTCCACCCCATCAAAAACTCACAAAGCATTCCCTATAACCCAAAAAACTTTTAGTGACTAGAATTCAACTCGTATTTTAGGAAGCTTCACCCAAATAAGTACCACATGTCCATAATCTCAAATTGAATAAGAAATAAAGGAGTACTCAACATTATGAAAATAAATCATAACCCCGATCACACCACATATTCGATAGTCTTCTTCACACCACCTTCAAAGCAAAAACAAAAAACTCGTCAATCCATTTTGTTTTGTAAACTTTTTGGTGGTTTTTTGAGTAAGATATTTTTACTCGTATCCATATATGGAGTTACTTGTACATTGATTTATTTACAAAAAATCATTTACTATGCCTTATTTCATGCAGATGCATCTCTACAGCGGGGTTCTTCGGTTCGCCGAAGGCAAAGCACTGGTGGATCTATGGCCATTCCTTTCCCTGGAGGTCGACGGAGGACTCATAAGTATACAATTGTGCATGATATTTGTTGTTAGTTGCATCAAATTAAATTTTTTCACATGTGTATATTTAATCATAAACTTGTAAGTCTCTATTTTCACAGGTTCACCTAGGTGTTCTATACCGACATACACTCTTGTTGGGGAGATGAGCAGTAGCCACTATGGCAGCCGCTTTGTGCACGTGAGTGGCGAGGATCAGGATACTGTTGGTATCGATGGGGAGGTTCCCCATGAGACAGGTACATTAAATGCATATATATATTTCTTTCAATTATCAGTACCTTTAATTTATGTTTTCATCTAACATTAAATGTTATCAGTACTAACATTTGTGTTTTCATGTAATTTTCAGATGCTACACAACATGGCATCGACCCTCCCAAGGGAGAACCATGGGAGGATGATATCACATGTATCACGCTACAAGAGATTATCATGCAACGTGCGTGTTTGCAGGAAAACATCAAGACCATTCCTAAGAACTCTCCCTCAGCACATTTGAGAGAGATGATTTTAGAGGCAGTAGACAATCTACTGAAGGTCTACAAGTCCATCAAACCATTGAGTTCTCTTTGGGCCTCTGCATGTTAGAGAAGAAGGGCTGCTGTGAAGGGTCCTAATGACTGGGCCATAGTGAGAGATGCAAGAGCTGGCCATGATGTGAAGGGAGCATTATTTGATATCCCTCCTGACCGTGACCCTAGTTAACTGCTTAGACTCGAGGAGTTTAAGCTAGAGGCTTGTTGAGGCCTGGAAATTCACAGGAGACAACAGTAAGGGATTCTCCCCAGTCAACGTTCCCAAATAGCCCGTGACTGTTTGGTGTAGGGAATCCGTCCGGTTTGCGGTTCGGCTACCGTAGGTCAAGTAACAAAAACAAAAGTTTTTACCGGTTGCGGCTCGGTCCACCGTGTATATTTTTGTATTTTTTGACTTAAGTATGATATGCAAGTGCCTATTTAACATGTAGATTGATAAAGATGCAGGGAGCAGTCACAATGTGATGCACAGGTTCTTACCTCTCGTCTTAAACTCTCTCGCATCTAAATCACACACAACAAGAAATTACAACTAACTACCTAACCTATCCCTAGGGAGCAAAGTTATCCTTTATTTATGAGTAATGTAATTTGTACATGCATTATGAAAAATCACAGATAGCTGATACTTCTTTCAAGATGCATGAACATTAAAAGATATTTGAACAACCAGATAGCCAATTGTTTATGAACAACACTCATTACTCATAGTGGAAATCTTCATAAAATAAACCAGAGAACATTCATACAAGAACATAGGTTCAAAGAGTTAGAACGGTCTCACAGTTAATGGACACAAAGCTGAAAATGAAATAGTTCCTCTTCAACAAATCCATAGCACAAAATTTGAATATTCCACCAAGCTTTCTCCAACAGGCAAACTGTAATTATCTATTGCAAAAGGAAATAGTTCTTCTTACAATATGTCTTCACAAATCTAACTGGGAAAAAGTCCCCAGTAACTTCTAACTTTCAAATATTTAAACAAAATCAGTAGACCGCTTGGGTTCCCCCCCCAAACGTGTGACTCTTCAGTTCTTCGAGCGTTTCATATTCCTCCTTTTCATCTTTTCTGCGCAAGCTCATTATCTGTTGAGTAACTGATGGAATTTTCAGATCTGCGTATTTTGTTGCTTTCGATTTTGTCTTTTCCTTCGCTTGTCTCCTTTGCGACCCTGCCGGTCTTGATTTGATTTACAATGTCCAGCTACACCTTCACGCCTTGGTAGTCTGACCAATCCCTTGAGTCCACCTGCAAATAAACCAAAATGCATCATTCATTAGATTTGCGTTCCAAAAAAAAGCAAAAAATTATACTACTGAAACATCTAATCCATAAGAAAAGACCAGGTGTGCCATCGTCATTTTACAAATGCCGACAACACTACCTCGTCCTCCTATGGGCTCGTGATAAAAACACCAATTGCGGAAAACGGGAGGAAACCGACATCGGAAGCAAAAGCTCTGCCCAGCCGCAATGGCGGAAGAGTAAAGGCTACAGGCATGTGACGGGAGGGCGGGAAAACTCAATCGCAAATCGGAAGGATAATGACATCGGCAGCCAAATGGTTTTCCCAGCCGCAACGGCGGAAGGGGCACAACTACGGGCACGCAACGAAAAAGTCAAAATGCATCGGCAGCGGAGCGTTTTTTACTTCGGATGGCTACTTGATTTGGGAGCCGCAACGGTGGAAGCGAAAAGGTTAGGGACACGAGACCTGAGGGCGGGAAGACTCTCACTCAGAAGTCGGAAGACATTTTACATCGGATGCTAAATGGCTTTCCCAGTCGACACGGTGGAAGAAGAAAAGATACAGGCAAGTGATCAAAAGACCAATACGCATCGGCGATCAGAACGCTTCACGCTTCGGGTGGATAAATGATTTGGGAGCCGCAACGGCGGAAAAATAAAGACTACGGCTTCCGATCAAACAAAATTGACACCCGATCAATAGAAAAATTAAGTGCTTAGACAGCTTTAAAACTCGATGACGGTAAACCTGTTTTACTTCTGCAACAATGGCTTTCCAAAGAATAATAAAGTCCGATTCATCCTCAACTAACAAACCAAACTCACATCTGTGACTAAACGCAAAATTCAAACGCAGGTAACCTCCAAAAACAGGCTGAGAGTTAATCCTCTAACATCATCCAAAATTGAAGTACGACCACAAAGTTCAAACGATCCAACGATTAAAAGTAACGCTAAATCATGAGGAGGGGCCCAAAATTTAAGAAATTTGGGGAAATAGTTGCAGACGCAATAGGTTCCTCGCTGCTTCTTTATTGCAGGCTGGCAGCAGATAGGCGGGATGCCAATGGATGCGCTTTTGAAACTGACAACAACAATTGATTTGATTGAGCAACAAACCGAGCAAACAAGCTGAGACTGTATCCAAAGGCAACAATCAAGTTTGATCAAACAGTTTCAAGCGTTAAAGGAAAATCTAAAAAAAATGGGAGATCAATCCAAGCATTAGAAATCTTTCTAGAAAATCATTAGAACAAATCAAAGAAGAAAATCAAACTAATCGAAGCAAAGGAGGGTCTTGAAATTTTTTGGAATTTTGGGAAAATGTTGCAACTGCAACAATTGGAGACTACTTGGTGAACCCCAGATTTCTGACTTAACTTCTTCCCAGTGCAAGACCATCTGAATAAAAGTTGAAATCTTCTAGATGTTTGTATCCCTAGGCTGGCCAACCTAGCCATTTAAATCATTGAAAAGTAGTCCATTCTTTGGGAGATGGTAACATCAAAAATATTTGCAAGTTTGAATAACTCTTTTGAGGCCAAATAAGTGAGATTCATTTTACCTTTGTCCTTAGGTAGTTTCGAGCTTGAACTCCACAGGATTCTAACATATAATAAACAACACTATCCATTTGTTCCTCATTCCCATGCCAACTGCACTTTAGTGCTATTTGAACTTTAGTTCTTGTGAGTCTTCCATCTGCCTTTCTTTCTGAATTTTATTCAGGCTCCTCTATCCCATAGTGCCCTTTTGTGTGAGAGAAGAATTAGCTTTTCATCTCACGGACGGAGAGGAACTTTGGAAATTTTGAGATTCATGCTTTTCAAGCTTTGCTTTGATATGTATTGTTTCTTTTTTAAGGAGTTTTGACTCTTGATAGCTTTTAGCTTTTCTGAAATTATGGCATGGGATCATTTATATATGATGTATTGTCTACTTTGCTTCCTTTCCGTGGGTCCTCTGCTTTCACTCCTTCGGACATCTTAGATGTGAAATGGATGGAGCCTCGAAATAGTATTCTAGACTTGTTACTTCTGAGTTATTTACAGGGGTTAAGTAGAACTTCAATGAATGCATGGCCAATTAGGAACACTGCTACTAGAAGACATTCAATGTTTCAAAACACAGTCTTTTGCTC
This sequence comes from Pseudotsuga menziesii, assembly GCA_001517045.1. Taxonomy (NCBI): domain Eukaryota; kingdom Viridiplantae; phylum Streptophyta; class Pinopsida; order Pinales; family Pinaceae; genus Pseudotsuga; species Pseudotsuga menziesii. The sequence continues at coordinate 673,327 of LPNX010940102.1, forward strand.
AAGATTTCAGTTAATCAAGAACCCTGATGTTTCCATTGCAACCAATGTTTGCCTCTTTATTCAAAACCAAAGAAATAGCAACCAAGCATTAAACTTAAAAGAAAACAGCCTCAAATCAATAAACAAAGAAAATAACATCAAGCATTAAAGAAAACAAATCAAATTATTTATGTACAAAATGAAAAGAAAATGTGGGCCCACCCTTAAAAAATCTTCAGTCCAATGAGTTAAAGGGATAGGTTGCAGTGTAGGCTAAAAATATATCCATGGTCTAGCTGTGCTATTTTTGAAATTGAACACATGTCTACTATCCGATAGTCATCCTTTTCAGCCTGAGGAAGTTGAAGGAGCTCAGGCTGAGTGTCAATCATAGAACTGGCCCTTTTTGAGGTATGATGTCTTAGCTTAAGCTTGGTTAGATAATTTCCCAGGACAGACTCAGCAGATTCATTACTTTCCCCTAGCTTAGTGACAGTATGCTTCATGTAAGGCTCTCTCAAAATCTTAATCTTATTTGGGGTACCCGTGAGAGGCAACAGTAAATGAGACCAATCTGAATAAAAATAGCCTTTTAACCTGGCAAACCAATCTCTGTTGAGAATAAGCCCATTTCCACTAGGTATGTCAGCCACAGTAATGTCAATAAATTGACAAATCTTGTTATTTGCAGACAAGCGAATGAGGACATTTTTCATTTCTCCCGCTACTTTGACACCTGTGCTGTCTAATTGCGTTACTTCACAAAATGTGGACTCTGGCTGTCCATTAATATTTTTGCAAACCTCCAGTGGCATAACACTCACCGCTGATCCAGAATCTACCAAGCAATTATGCACATTATGATTCAGCATTTCTAGGGTCAAAAGAAAAGGCGGGGTGTCAGTTTTTTCTTCCCAACCTGGTTCTATGTCTTCTTCTCCTGGTTGGTTTTGAGTGGGTATATCATTTTTAAGCTCTTCAGTTTCTTTAGTGTTTCCCTCATTAACACCTACCTATTTGACAAGCTCATTGATTGGCTCTACTTCCTGGTTGACAGCAGTGACTTCAGGTGTGTCATTTTTAACATTCACATCTATCTGTCTCTTGACATTCTCTTGCAATTTTTTAATCTTTGAAATTATTGTATTGTCTTTAATTGCTAAGTCCATACCTTTTGTGGCTGTTGGTGGGCATTCAGGCTTAGGAGCCTTCTCTTCTGTGTTGAAAAGCGAGCCACCATTCCATAAGAACATGGTATCATCATCTTGTTTTTCTCTTCTTCTTTACTACTGTCTTTAGTTAATTTAGATTCCAACAGCTTGTTCATCACCAATGTCATCGAATTTAACCATTGAGGACACTTCTTTTCAGAATGAGGTTGTTGGTGAAAAGTGCAAAAATTATCCCTCCCTACATATGTTATGTTTATTGATGCTAAATTTGGCGGGGGAATTTTCCATTGGATGCTATCTTCTCTTTCTGGATAGTATGGTTCGTAAGTTCTCTGAACTTCCCTTTCTTTTTTCAAATTTATCACCCTGTTAGATAGTTTCTGCATCATTCTTAACATTCCTTCAAGGTCACGTGACTGCTCCTCCTTAGGCTCAGAATAATCTTCTACGCTCTCTTTTTCAGCTTCTACCCTTTCAGCCTCTTCATAAGTTTTTGACAATGTAGGCTTGGCTTTCATTTTAGTGAACATGGCCAAATTAGGCCCTAAAGCTGAAGTATAATATTCAATCAAAACTTTATCAGAAGGCTTATCAGCTATAGAAAAATTCTTTAGGTATATTGAAAACCTTTGAGTAAAATGATGCACCCTCTCATTCTTCTCTTTTTTTAACAAACCAAGACCTTTCATCAGTGATGCATGTGTCTTTTGGGCTGTGTACTTCCTTCTGAACATTCTTTCAAAAGTGTCCCAATCAGGAATAGAGTTTACCGGCAAACCGAAATACCAAGATGTTGCTGCTCCTTTAAGGGTATAGGAGAATAATCTACATACCACATCTTCATACTCCCCAGCCCTTAACCCTTCTACTGCTAAATAGAAACTTTGCAAGTGGTCATCTACAGCAATCCTTTCCTCAGGGTCAAACTTAGGCAACAGCTTGTCAAAGGCTTGAGGTAGGTCATGCAAAGGAGGTGTGAGGTTCAAAGGTGATCTAGCTCTCCATGTCGGCAGAGGGTTGGGCTGATTTACATTTATGCCAGCCATGAACAAGGTGAACAGAAAGGATTTTGAGTTAGGAAAATCATAAGATGAAACTGGGTTTACTTGCTTCACAGGTAGAACCAGAACTCGTATGTACTTGGGTTAAGTCAAAAGCTTCCAAATATCTGTTGGTGGGGTAATCTTGGGAAACTATGTTTCCACGGCCAGCCATGCATTGGCGGCCCTCCTTCTAGCGCCAAAACTGTTGAGGCCTGGAAATTCGCAGGCGACAACAGTAAGGGATTCTCCCCAGTCAATGTTCCCAACTAGCCGATGACTGTTTGGTGTAGGGAATCCGTCCAGTTTTCGGTCCGGCTACCGTAGGTCAAGTAACAAAAACAAAAGGTTTTACCGGTTGCGGCCCGGTCCACCGTGTATATTTTTGTATTTTTTGACTTAAGTATGATATGAAAGTGCCTATTTAACATGCAGATTGATAAAGATGTTGGGAGCAGTCACAATGTGATGCGCAGGTTCTTACCTCTCGTCTTAAACTCTCTCGCATCTAAATCATACACAGCAAGAAATTACAACTAACTACCTAACCTATCCCTAGGGAGAAAAGTTATCCTTTATTTATGAGTAATGTAATTTGTACATGCATTATGAAAAATCACAGATAGCTGATACTTCTTTCAAAACGCATGAACATTAAAAGATATTTGAACAACCAGATATCTAATTGTTTATGAACAGCACTCATTACTCATAGTGGAAATCTTCATAAAATAAACCAGAGAACATTCATACAAGAACATAGGTTCAAATAGTTAGAACGGTCTCACAGTTAATGGACACAAAGATGAAAACGAAATAGTTCCTCTTCAACAAATCCATAGCACAACATTTGAATATTCCACCAAGATTTCTCCAACAGGCAAACTGTAATTATCTATTGCAAAAGGAAATAGTTCTTCTTACAATATGTCTTCACAAATCTAACTGGGAAAAAGTCCCCAGTAACTTCTAACTTTCAAATATTTAAACAAAAACAGTAGACCGCTTAGGTTCCCCCCCCCAAATGTGTGACTCTTCGGTTCTTCGAGCGTTTCATATTCCTCCTTTTCATCTTTTCTGCGCAAGCTCATTATCTGCTGAGTAACTGACAGACTTTTCAGATCTGCGTATTTTGTTGCTTTCAATTTTCTCTTTTCCTTCGCTTGTCTCCCTTGCGACCCTGCCGATTTCGATTTGATTTACAATGTCCAGCTACACCTTCATGCCTTGGTAGTCTGACCAATCCCTTGAGTCCACCTGCAAATAAACCAAAATGCATCATTCATTGGATTTGCGTTCCAAAACAAAGCAACAAATTATATTACTGAAACAGCTAATCCACAAGAAAATACCAGGTGCGCCATCGTCATTTTACAAATGCCGACAACACTACCTCGTCCTCCTATGGGCTTGTGATAAAAACACCAACTGCAGAAAATGGGAGGAAACCGACATCGGAAGCAAAAGCTCTGCCCAGCCGCAACGACGGAAGAGTAAAGGCTACAGGCATGCGACGGGAGGGCGGGAAAACTCAATCGCAAATCGGAAGGATAATGACATCGGAAGCCAAATGGTTTTCCCAGCCGCAACGGTGGAAGGGGCACAACTACGAGCACACAACGAAAAAGTCAACACTCATCGGCAACGGAGCGCTTTTTACTTCGGATGGCTACTTGATTTGGGAGCCGCAACGGTGGAAGCGAAAAGGTTAGGGACACGAGACCTAAGGGCGGGAAGACTCTCAATCGGAAGTCGGAAGACATTTTACATCGGACGCTAAATGGCTTTCCCAGCCGACACGGCAGAAGAAGAAAAGATACAGGCAAGTGATCAAAAGACCAATACGCATCGACGATCGGAACGCTTCACGCTTCGGGTGGAGAAATGATTTGGGAGCCGCAACAGCGGAAAAAGAAAGACTACGGTTTCCGATCAAACAAAATTGATGCCCGATCAATAGAAAAATTAAGTGCTTAGACAGCTTTAAAACTCAGCGACGGTAAACCTGTTTTACTTCCGCAACAGTGGCTTTCCAAAGAATAATAAAGTCTGATTCATCCTTAGCTAACAAACCAAACTCACATCTACTACTAAACACAAAATTCAAACGCAGGCAACCTCCGAAAACAGGCCGAGAGTTAATCCTCTAACATTATCCAAAATTGAAGTACGAACACAAAGTTCAAACGATCCAATGATTAAAAGTAATGCTAAATCATGAGGAGGGGCCCAAAATTTAAGAAATTTGGGGAAATAGTTGCAGCCGCAACAGTTTCCTCACTGCTTCTTGATTGTAGGCTGGCAGCAGATAGGCGGGATGCCAATGGATGCGCTTTTGAAACCGACAACAACAATTGATTTGATTGAGCAACAAACCGAGCAAACAAGCTGAGACTGTATCCAAAGGAAACAATCAAGTTTGATCAAACAGTTTCAAGCGTTAAAGGAAAATCTAAAACAAATGGGAGATCAATCCAAGCATTACAAATCTTTCTAGAAAATCATTAGAACAAATCAAAGAAGAAAATCAAACTAATCGAAGCAAAGGATGGTCCTGAAATTTTTTGGAATTTTGGGAAAATGTTGCAGCGCCTTATGTATATGACAGGTTCATTGGAGCGTGGGGCATGTTTCCCCACCGTGACCAGGTGCCATTATACTTTTCAAAACACATCTATGTCGAATTTGTCTTGGATATGCACCCAGATTACACTAGCACACCATCGAGCTTCTATGGTGCTGGTGGGGGACGCAGTCATGCACGTCTTGGGGCTAGGAGAGACCCTGTAGCTCAGCCAGAGCCATTGGTAGGTCTCCCTACCAAGACCATGCTTAGTTTTGATGATGTAGCTGCATCATCTCAGCTAGCAACTGAGGAGCGTGGTGCATTGGCAGAGGCGACACTCATGACAATGCATTCTGGCATGATGGTTATGCAAGCAGAGAGACACAGAGCACCCACTGCACTTGCAGATCCTGAGTTACAGTGGGTGGATGATGATGTTCTCAACCTTCTTGATCACAACTCAATGTTGCAGTATTCTATCATGGCATGTGATGCATATTTTATACTGCATCAGAGATGCAGGCCTTGACCGATGGGACAGGTATATCTTTATTGTCATCATTTGATTTCTATGATTGTCAGGTATATCTTTTTTTAACTAATACTTTGCTTTGTGTTAGACCTCCATGCAGGAGTCCGATTTCATGTAGGTCCTGTTTGGCAGTGATGCATCTATTCGAGGTCCCGTTGCAGTTCCGTCCGCCCATGTCAATGCGGTATGTGTTAAGTGTCTTCCTAAATTTGAATTTCTAAATTCAAGTCAATTGTTGAACACGCAATATTTTGGTTTGTTCCAACTTTCCTCATTTATCTTGTTCATATTGTAAAGGATAGAGGCAAGGGCATTGCACATGATTCTACATAGCCTCGCTTGAGTCCTAATCATGACACACCAATCGACGAGGTACTAGTTATCGCCTGTTTGAATTGTTTGCAAATTTATGTTTGGATTATAATTTACATGTTCAAATCTTAATTCTCAAGTTCAAATTGTAATTCATTACTATAACTATTTTCATGTCATGGAAACAGACACAGACATGGGCAGTTGCAGATGAGGATGTTGAAGTCGTCGAGATGTTTACAGATGAGTGGGATGCCCCTCATTGATCGGGTCTCGATGAAGGATTGTCTCAGCAGATACCCAACCTCCCAGACCTGACACTCAACTCGAGTGAGGTGAGTTCATAGATCCGTGTTTCATATATATTTTTAATTTTTTCTCACATTCTATACATGTAATTTAAATATGTGTTATGTAACTGACTTTCAGAGTTCACGGTTTTAACTTCTGCAGTTCTCAGACCTGGACAATTTTCTGTTTGATGTACATGACCAAGACCAGGGGCGTAGTGCAACTGGCAGTAGTTTCCATAATGGTTGATCTCTCTATCACTGGCGTAGGAGTGATTTGTAGATTGTTATTTGTGGACATTATGATTATGTTTTACTTGATCTTAATGTTATTTTTAACAATCATTAATTTGTTTTACAGTCTTATGAAATTGTACAATTTTTCAATTTAACAAATTATAAGTTTACAAAATTTACAATGTTTACAAGTTTACATGTTTGCAAAATTGTCAATCGAACACAACTTACAATTATAATGTTACAAAATTTACAACTTTACAATGTAAGATCTACTAGGTGCAAATTACAACTACAATGTAAAATTTGATTTCATATTTCAGAAGAAATTTAAATTTGCTATGTATTTCAAAAGCATGGCAACTATGTCAATGTATGAACTTATATGTCATGGCATATAAATTTCATTCATCCGGCCAATGGGTTACAGGAATGCATGTCTCCATAATACGATCATGGCTAGCTATGGACATCTTCCATCTCTTTGGTTCACCCCTCTTCACCTTGATTTCAATGAGATGTATCCGAGTTGCCACCACCAAATGACTGTACTGAAAAGATATATATTTAGGCATGAAATCTCTGTAAATAATATAGTGAGCTTGTCTTCTCATTTTTTCAAAAAAGTGGCCCATCACAACTAGGTCACCAACTTGGTACGTGAACTCTCCGTCGACATAGGGCCACACCAACCTTCTTTTGATTTGTGTACACCACATCAAAAAGTATGCCACATGCTCAACATTTCCCGGTGGTGCAATTACAACAAATACATCACCTGCATCAAGATTTTCAAATATTAAACAATAAAAATACACACACACACACACACACACACACACATATATGCATGTGTACATGACTAGAGACTTAAACATTCAATCAAGCATCATGTACCTTGCTTAACCAAATCAGAAACCCAATCATGATCTAGTGAAACCACTGCCTCGTCAGTGTGCATATCTTGCCAGATCGGAATCAGATGTGGCCCCTTTGGATTAAGAGGGACATATTTCCATTGTTTGACATATGCATCGTTCATGCAATGATCAACCCCCAGTCTATTGGCTTCAATGCAGAACTCACAGAAGCATGCATACTTCCTCGTTTCAATGGAAAATATGTCACCCATGTCTTTACTACGAACTAAATGTAGTTCTCTCATACCAGGGATGGTCTCGCAATACCATGGCATGGATCTATTCACATCGCCAAGGGAAACATCCCAAAAAAACCTACATCGAATAACAAACATAACACACACACACACACACACACATATATAATACAAACACATTTATTAAATTCCAATTAAGTTGTTGGTTTTTCCTACCTGCACACCGACCTTGCTTGTTCATGACCTTGGTGACCCAAATTTTGTGTGAACCAATCAAATAATTCTGCTGAGCACCTGAGTCGAGATGCACTATGACTCATTTGGTACCTCTAAAGTGCTCGTTTCATGCATGCACTTGCACCATCATGTTCACCCTTTATGTGCCCTTTTTCAAAAATGCTCCAGGTGTGTCGAATTCTCGTATCTTTGTGAAGACGACTCAACCAATAAAATGAGTGTGCCTATTTGAACTAGCCCGCACACCCATCTCACCAAATGCAGTGTTCTGTAAATGACACCCCATTCTTTTTGAATGAATCATAAATCAACCCAAAGCAGTGTTGAACAAACAATGTGTCATGCTCACGATCATCACTGACATAAAAATGATATTCCTTGATCACATCGCATGACTGAGGAGTTCTATCCATACCATCAATGCTCTCCTGAGCATGTCTATACAATACATGTACGAATATGGACACCTAGTCGAAGTGATAATACTCACTTTGTATCTCTCTCTGAGGAGCAAATGTGTAATTCTCGACAAAGTCTACCACCGATAGGATTGTGCCTGGCTAAAAAACCTCACGAGAATGCTTAAATTCTAAATCTTGCCACCTAGACCTGTGGGAGTGTTTAATGTATTTGTAAATTTGACTTTGAAACTTGTCCATGAAGTCTGAAATAGGAATATCATCCTCAAGCAAATTGATCCTCTTAGATGGAACATGTGAAGAAGATGATGGATTCATGGAGACATACTCATATCTCTTCCACTTAACTTTGATACCTGACAATCCAGGGTGTGCTGGATCGATAGGAAACTTCCTATGGAACAATGCCAAATCACCAAATTCATGGCATCTTCTCCCACCTACACACCTTTTATTGAAAAACACATTTTCAGGATTCCTATTGCATAGTATCATAGAAATAAAATCCCGCGCTGTGTGAGGAGCTAGTTCACCATCCCAACGTTTTTTGCAAAAATCCACAAATGTGTCATAGCATAGCTGGAATTCAATGTGGTATCGACAACAACAAGTGTCCCGAATCGTATTCAGCCTAATATACCATGGTTTCAACTTACTGAACATGGTAAATGAGATCTGGACACCGGGATTTGATTCTTTGAATTTATCGAACAAAGCAACTCTTGTCATCTCCATAACATGCTTGCAATGCTCATAAATGCCTCTGCCAGAACGTTGTCACAAGACATGTTTTCGATCTGGTATAGAATGAGAATGGTTGTCCCAATACTCTATCACCTTCTTTCGGATGCCCTCTTCCATCCTGTATTTATATGCTTCTCTACATATAAGAGCCCAACAAGCAACTTCATCGTTTTCATTTATATTTACCCTGAATTTAGTGTATTTGTGTAGTGTTTTTCTTGAAACATGGAGAAGATTTGACATTGTTGCAACCATTCAATTTCTTGAGGTGCTTCGTGCCACAATAGCAGTTGTAATTATCCTACGAGCAGTGCTGATATCATTTTTTCTTAACTTTCCAGATTCAAATAGTGCAGTTGTTACGTTTTTTGTTACATTCTCACATGCATTTTTATTTTTAACATCCTTAAAACCCAACAACTTTGTGGCATGTTTCAATTTTTTTGTGTTTTATCAATCCATGTAGGATTTGAGCTTGTGTAATCACTGATTGTTGTTCAAAGTACAACTTTATTATATTACTAACATGCTCTTTGATTGTCTGATCAGGGGTCAGGTTCCCGAACTCTTCTTGAGTGGCATCATGATCCAACCCTATTAAACAATTAGTAGCCATTCCAACATCATTGAAGCTCCCAATTAATCTTGAGAAATCAGAGGGTGCACGAACTTGTGATGGCTGGCCAGGATCTAGCAATAAACAAATACAAACTCAAAAATAAATTTACAAGCTCAAGAATAAATACAAATAAATGCAAGCTCAATAATAACATTTTATTTTACTTATCATATTGCCATTGTTAGTTAAAAAATTAGCAAATAAATTATACAAGCTTGAATAAAATTTTATTTTAAGTTTATCAGATATTGCCATTGTTTGTTAACAAATTAACAAATAAATGCAAACAATGGTGGCTGTAGTAGTAACTGGAGATGAATATGGACCCCGGTTTATATCGGCTTCCTAATGGTTAAAAGGTAGTCACTTGGCCACCAAGGCTGTCTCAGGCTTGAGTATTGGGGTAGTACTCCTCACTTCACGGTGCAGGTAAAACTGCTAACCGCTTGGCCACAAATGACAGCTCTTTTGTTTTCCTCACAGGTGGGAATCTTGTCAATATAGTAGGGGTCATTGCCCTTTTCGCTTGGAAGGTCCTCTCATTGGCCAGCTACTTCGGAGTTCTTGTGGTACTCCTCATAAAGAGTTTTAGGGAAAAGCCCAAGTACTTCCCACAATTGTTGTGGATGAAACTTATGTCCCAATCTGGATATTATTAAGTAAATTAGGTTATTAAGTATGATTCCTAGTCATTTGTACAAGATTGCAATGTAATGTAATTGTAATTGTAAAATTGTAATGTAATTGTTATTGTAATGTGATTGTAATTGTAATTCTATTGTAATTATCATCATTATCATATACTAGAACATGGTAATTGTAATGTAATTATCATCATTATTGACATGGTCTATGCGTTTCTTTGAGAACATTGTTAAATCATCAATGCATATTAATGTGCTTCTATGAGATTGTATTGGGAAGTAGAATCCAATAGAGCGTCAACCTTGGTCTTCATGATATGGATGTTGATATGGAAGAGTTGTGTCATCTCATTCTCTTCCTTATGATGAAGGCTACTTAGATTCACCTCCTTCTGCAATGGAGTACAACAAATACTCTTATATACATGTCTAATATTATATCTACCTCTTTGCTTGAATATGTTATGTAATGTAATTTGTAAAATTGTAATTTGAACACCATGAAAATGTTCATATACATGTGAATATGAAATTAAAATTGTACACGTTTAAAATTAAAATTGTAATTGTTTAATATAATTAGAGATCATCATTATTATTTAATGTAACATGCAAAATTGTAATTTGAACACTATGAAAATGTTCATATACATGACTATGAAATTAAATCAATATTAAAATTGTAATGTAATGTAATGATGTAATTATTGTGATGTAATGTAATTGTAAATATGCGCGGATGCGGGTGATAATCCCAGCGACACCTGTCCATTCAACCCTGGCGACACTTGTCCATTTCTTTGGTCACCAACTTAGGCACGTGTTAGGATGAACACATACCACCTGGCTCATGCTCTCCGTCAACCTTCGCAGGATTCTTTGTGCACGGGAGAATTTTCCCTGGTCACTTCAGAGCATGCGATCTTGGCTGGTGAAGGTACGTCCTCCTAGGCTCATTCATGGCTCGGTTGCGAGGTTTAATGGTGACAGGTACATGGATTGACAGGTGGTTAATACAGCTACAGCTTGGGTTTTATGTTATGGAGGATAGCAGTGTCTGGCTCATAGTCGGGTGGGAAGTTTACAGAGTCTCTGCTGCTGTGAGTTCCAGAGCCCGCGCTGGAAATTTTGCTCCTCTGCGTATTGGTTTCAAGCTCAATTCAGAGGCCATGTATCGTCAGCGAGGAACCCCCAGACGTGCTAGTTCAGGAAGGGCCAAAACCTAGAGGAGATGCAATGCACCTGTTTCGGTGGACTATGAACCACATATTTCTGCGCGATTTCGGGTTTTGGTGGAAGCTTGGGAGAATAAGGTTCTCAACTGTAAGCTCTCGACAAGTGAGGAAGGTGGCCCAATCAATCACTACTGGATGCTGAAGAATATGCTCTGCAATTTGGCAAAGGACATGCTTAGTAATTGGGCGAAAGCCCAGAATGCAGTTCACTCCATGAAAACAAAAATCACTGAGATGGATGCTCAACTTACGACCATGGACAAATCCTTTTCTTGGAAAGGAAAGGCAATCATTTCAAGTATGAATGTCCACAAATTAGGGGGTGGTGCTCAGGGTGGCGGTGCGAGTGGTAACAAAATGGTAGGTCGTGCCATAACCAGTATAGGTGGCAGCGGAAGCACCACGGGCTGCTCCACCAAAACGCCACACGCCAAGCCATTCCTGGTTCCTTCAACAATAGAACCTCTTCTCAAGTGACTGAAGGAATCGTCGGCCCCGTAGACTGAGCAGCTACCACCTTCTCTGACTCTGGCACCAACTGCAGCCACCAATTCGTCGACTGTGTCGCAGGAAGAACGATGGGCTTGCCCCATCACTGAAGAAATTCCCTTAGCTTAATGTTCATTTTGAACAGGTTTTATTTGGTCCCGTCACTAGTAGGTTTTATGGTTATAGTCTAAGTTGTTTTTAGTTTTCTTTGTATGTCCTTTTTCAACTTAGCTCTGCTTGTATACAGGAGTATAGTATGTCTTTTATGGTTCTCTGGAACCCGGTCTTTTTGTTTATCAGTCATGAACATTACTAGTGTGAATCTGGTTAGCAGGTTGTTATATTTTTTGAGAGGCTCTGGAGGAGGTTTTGCCTCTTTCAACCTCAGACAGTCATGAGTTTTGGATGTAATTTTTTGCCCCTGAAATATAATATATTGTGCAGTTTACAAAAAAAAATGTAATTGTAAATATAATGTAATAATGTAATAATTGTAAAATTGTAATTGTAATTGTAATTGTAATGTAATTATCATCATAATCATAGTGTAATGTAAAATTGTAATTTGAACACTATGAAAATGTTCATATACATGACTATGGAATTAAATCAATATTAAAATTGTAATGTAATTGTAAAATTGTAATGTAATGTAATGATGTAATTATTGTAGTGTAATGTAATAATGTAATGATTGTAATTTAATGTAATTGTAATTGTAATGTGATCTTGTAATTGTAATTGTAATGTAATTATCATCATTATCATAGTGTAATGTAAAATTGTAATTTGAACACTATGAAAATGTGCATATAAATGAATATGAAATTAAAATTGAATATTAAAATCGATGATGACTAGTGCAATCAACTCCCATTGAGAACAATCTTTGTAATTTTTTACATAAAAATTATATATATGTGAGTCTATATTATGCAATATGAAATTATAAAATTATATGAAATTATGTGAATATGTAAATTTACTAAATTATACAATTTAATTACAATTATAAATACATATATATCCATATATGCACATACAATATACCTTTCTGAATTAATTACAAAATTATAATAAATTCTAAACTTGATTTAACACATGTACATGTATGTATATATAAATTATGAACTCGAGTTAACTATGAAGTTAAATATATGAATATGCAATTTATAAAATTATATGAATACGAAATTATACAATTTACATACAATTGTGAATACATATATATGAATTCAAACATGCACATACAATCTATATAAGTTTATGAATTATTTACAAAATTACAATTACAAAATTATATTTACATTCTAAACAATTTAACACACACACACACACACACACACACACATATTATGAACTAGAACACTATGAAATTAAATATATTATGTAATATGAAATTATAGGAAAATATGAATGAAATTATATGAACTATATCACTAGGAAAAAAAAATTATAGTTATGAATATGAAATTGCATAACTTTTAAATTCAATACCAATATTGTTAGCAATGGCATTTGATTCTCCCATCATAGCTTGATTTGCAACTTCTTCTCCTCTCAAGATTGCTCTTTTTTTCCTCTATCTTTCTCTCATATTTCTTCAGTGTTGATTTGATTCCTACTAAATATTTTACTTCGACGCTTTTTGCTTCCCATTGTGATCAAAATCAACAATCCAAATTCACACCTACAACAATATATAAACACAATACACAATACACAATGCTAAATTTGCATTAAAACACAAGCATTGTTTCAAATTGGTAAGCTAATTGTGAATGATAAAATTAGTAAGATGTTTATGTCTTATGTTTATATAGAATTTATTTAGGAATTCGGGTGGGAAATGGTGTTAGGAAGGTTGTTGAAATGACATTAATGCCATCAATGCTTAACTTCATTCTCAACCACTTTTGTAAGATATTTTAACAAAGGCACGACCTCGATCGAGCTATTTATAATTTGCTCGATCGAGGGTTTAACAAACCCTCGATCAAGCTTTGGTAAAAACCTCGATCGAGCTCCATAGCTTGATTGAGGGCCCGAAAAACAGAAATTCAACCCTCTTACAGGAAAATCAATGTTTCTCTGTGTTTTCTAGGGGTGTAAACGCTGCCATTCATGGCACACAACTGAGCGGAGTTCATACTGATAGATTCATCACTGAATCCTCTATCCATTGAGGTATCATGCATGTGTTTTGACATTCATATGTTGCTTTTTTAAAATTAGTTCTAAAACTTACACTCAGAAAACCTAACAACAACTTCGAAGTAGCTCAAAGAAAAATCCGCAGGGTAAAAAATACACATCCAAAAATTTCGGAAAAATACACAGCCCACACTTCGACGCGTCATCTTCAAAAGGGTATTTTTGGTTTTTCAATTTTTTAAAAGAGTGAAAAAAAAATGGGATGGACACACATGTATAAAATGATATTGAAATAAGATGTGGTCACTTTCAAAAAATAATAAATAATTGTATATTGCGAAATAAATTAACAAAAAAATATGCAGACCACAATACATTTTTTGTAGATCATGCTCGTATATATATATATATAATTTTTTTTTAAATTATTAATGTAATATTAAATTATTGGGATGGGCACGAGCCACTTATTAACTTCTTCAAATTTTAAAGGTCACATAGTTAATTAAATGCAAAATTTCACACATTAAATGACATCGGAATATTTAAAAAAAAATATCGTTGGCAAGGCAACATAATATTCTACAATTTCTTTTTTTACTGCAAGTCGAAATTTACATAGAATATATGCGTTTCGAGGGCTTCTATCTAGCACATGAGTAAAAAATCAGGTTTTCATTACCAAATTTGGCCAAAAAGTGTTACCCACCTTCATGGAATCACCCTATTCCTCTTCAGGATTCCAAATTCACTTAAAAATTGCCATCCTTTCATGGAAATTGATATAAATTCTAGTAACTATGATTCATGAAATGAAATCCATTAGCATTGATTATCTGACTACATTTGCTAATTAGTATTCTCTGGTTGCTTGACTCAATTTTGTTCGACCCTCTGAGGTTCACATATCATATTTCATATATAGATTTACAATTGTATAAAATACGCATGAAATATCAATGTCAAGTGATTTTCCCATTATCTGCTTGATCTATATTCACATCCAAACCTAGATCTCTTGACCTATATTCATATCCAAACCTAGATCTAACTACTTCCTGATTTTGTGCCTATCATTGGTGTTTGTTTTCAAAGAAACTAAATTCTATATAATTTTTCACTATTAAGATATATGCTCACACAAAGGTGTTCCTTTTTTTTATAGTAAATAGTTCAATGGATGAATTATCTACGCGATCTATTAAAGGCTCTAAATCATTCTAAAGAAAACAATCTCGATCTTTGGATCTATGATTGTGAAAAGTGCTCAATTTTCTAGACAATCAATCTTTAAAAAACCAGATCTACTATCAATCTTTAAAAACCAGATTTACTATAAATCTTTAAAAACCAGATCTACTGCACATGTAATTTGATCAACCCATCTAATTACCAAAACCATTGATCCACTTATGGCTTTCAAGGACAAGTTTAGTATAGATTTATAATCAGGTTTATACAATAAAACTCCAAGGCTTTTTAATTGTTTTGGAATAGATTTATTCTCGAATAGAAAACTGTCACGTCCCTGGTTTTGACCCCGTTTGCATGATGTATATAATGTAATTAATCGTGGTGAGGAGCTCAAGGCAAAAGCCCCACCATTGATTTTGTTGTGTATGTTTCAGCAATAGGGATAATTGCCGATGGTATGTCGTGCTACCCGGCACATTATAATGTGGCATCATGTAAATACGTACATCAAATAAAACAAACCACAACCAGCTACGGCAGTGCAACGTTGAATGAAAAGGGCATGGTTCCAAAGGATAAGGGTGTGGGGGATGTCAAACCTTGGTTTATGGGGGAAAAACCCATGTGTTGCCACCTTGTTGTGATTTGTCATCTTCCTTGTCTCACCCAACCTCTTCAATGTCTTGATTTTGTTAGTTGGGGAAATTATTGCATGAGGAAACGTGGGCATGGGGGGGCATCGGTTTTGGCAGGATGCTGTCAGTTCGGACGGTACGCATGCCCAGTGGCAGAACCTTCGTTTCTCTCATGCCTGATCTCCATTCTTCCCCATTCCCCATTCGGGCCGTGGTCTGTTCATCTTCCTCACGTGGCTGGCCTTCACCTCCACCGCCATCTTCTTCGTGGTTTGTTCATGCTCACGCACGGGGATCTAGTTCATTTCTCATGTGCAGAGCCGTTGCTGTTTTCTCTTCACGCGCAGGACTTTTCTAGTTTTACCTGCGTCCTTTTTCCTCACGCGCAGGAACTCTGCGTTGATTTTGCTCACGCAGGGAGCAAGGGAAATCGCGGCTGTCATTTGGGATTCTTGGGTGCAGGAGCCATTTCGCGCTCAGGGACTGTCTGTAAGCTTCCTTACTGATTTGTGGCCTGTGCATATGTTTTCCTCTGTGTTGTGCTGTTGGGTGTAAGTTTCTCTCACGCACAGAGCGTTTGGAATCGTTTTCCCATGTTGTGAGCCGTTCTCACTGGTTACGTTGTGGGACTGTTGTCTTCCTTGCATTTTGTTGACTGTGGATTTCCAATCCGTTGGTTGAGTTTCCCTCTGTCCACGCTGGGAGTTGGCTTCTCCTCTGTTTGGGACTATGTAAGTTGCCCAGCCATTACCTTGAGGGATGGGGTGTGCCGTGGGCTGTTGATTTCCAATCTGTCGGTTGAGTTTCCCCTATTTTTGGGACTGTGGATTGCTGCTAACATTCATTGTGTGTTTGTGGCTACTGAAGGACCTTGGTTTGGGTTGTAGCTGAGTTGTTTTGGCCACGTTAGGGCCAACAACAACTCTGAATTGCCCTGTGGGCTTGAGCCTTGTTTCATCTTTGGTTTGGGACTGTCCTCAGCTGTCTTTGCCTTCTTCATAGGGCTATGAAGGGATTGTGTTACTACGGTAGGCAGTGGTTGGTCTTCGAACTATGCTGGCTTGGCCGATTGTTGAAGGCCTGGTAAACCCAGCGGTGTTGGTTTGGCTGATTGTGTCCCTCGGCTATGTGTAAGCCTGTGTTGACCCTTATCCTTGGAGGAATCATGCCCAGCTCAGGGGTGGCAGCGTTGCTGAGAGATTGATGAGCACGCTGGCCTATGGTTGGGTGGAACGTTGCAGCGACGTAGCTGGTTGCGGGATTCTTCATCAAAAGATAAGTGCTGCTGGTTACTTCATCTCTGCAATTATATCTATTGTTCTATGGATTATGATGAACATGTTAAATGCTGGAAATGTATATGTGTTGCTTCCGCTGTATATCGATTTCCTAGGAACTATGAATCCCTGTATGCTGGATTATGCATCTACTTGTATGTCTTAGCATCCCTCTTGTGCATCATGTTAAGCTTTTAATTTTTAGCATTGATGGAATGGTATATGTTCATGGGGTTGTTTGCCCGGTTATTGTGGTGTTGGTCACGTCCTCTTCGCCAGTTCAAGGGATGGGGACATGACAGAATGGTATCAGAGCAAAGGTTGCAACAATGGGCCTCTATGGGCCATGAAGGATGTAGTGACAGAGGGTAGAATTACCTTCTATGTTTAGCAGAATAGAAGCAATCAGGAAATTTGATGACAGTGGATGAATGGAAAAATTCAAAAAAATTCTAAGTATTTGAACAGTGGTTCATCGGAGCACTAAGTGGAAAAGACTTCCGCTGTGGTGGAAGAGTTAGCGGAATTGACTTCCTCTATGGTGGAAGAGTTAGTGGGATTGACTTCCGCCATAGTGGAAGAGTTAGGCGAAGACGCACCCGACGGAAGACCATTGAAAAGAAAATCGCGGGAAATTTGGCTAAGTGTCGAGTCAGTCGGAAGAAGGAAGTTCTTCGAGCATCCGCCATTGCGGAAGCCAAAGTCACTAGGCTTCCGATATGGAGGGACCGCCGACGCCGATCAATTCACGCCTTAGCCGATTGGACCGCCGATCGAAAAGAAATTGTACTCGCACACCCACCGTTGCGGAAGTCCAAAGCGCTAAGTATTTCGACGAGAAAGACTGCCGACCCCACGGAAGATTTAGCGTTTGACAGTCCCCCGTTGCGGCTTCCAAAAGGGACTAAACCGCCAATGCAGCAGTGGATCCGATTGTCGTCGGAGGGAAATTTCAAGAAAATCGCCTAAGTGTTGACAGTCGGAACACTTAGTGGTTCAGACTTCCGACGTAGCGGAAGGGTTAGTGGAAGAGACTTCCACTGTAGCAGAACAACTAGCAGAAGTGCACACGATGGAGGATGTTTAGAGGGAAAATTTCAAAATTTTTTCTAAGTGCTCGATGTCTGTTGGAAGAAATTAGTAGTTTGAGCGTCCACCATTGCGGATGGCAAAGAAACTACGCGTCCGACGGGAAATAGTTGTTCTCCCGTCCGCCATTGCGGAAGTCAAATTCACTCGACCTCCAACGAGAAGGGACTTCCGACGCCGATCAGTTTGGGCTGCCGATCAGAAGAAAATAAAAAGATCATGTTCTGTTGCTGCTGTGGCAGAAAGGACTAAGTCTCCTGACAAGAAAGACTACCGACGCCGTGAAAGCAGGTTTAAAATTCTCCTAAGGAAGAAATACATCGGCCAATCGGAAGAAAGAAGTTCTTCATGCATCCGTCATTGCGGAAGACAAAGGAACTAGCCTGCTGATGAGAAAAGTGCGTCGATGCCGATCGGATCATGCCACAGTTGATTTGGCTACCGATCGGAAGGAGATAGACAATGACGAGCCGCCATTGCGGCTGTTGATGGAGCTTCCTTGCCGACGGAAAGAAGGAAGTTCAAAAATTTTCTAAGTAAATAGCTACCGATCGAAAGAGATAGTGGTTCCATGAGCCGCCGTTGCGGAAACCAAAACCACTAGTCTTCCAATGTAAAAGGGCTGCCGAAGCCGGTTAGAATAAGTTCGCCGATCGGAATAAGAATGGAGTTGGTGGGCCACTGTTGCGGCTGTTGATAAACTGTTTCGCCGAAGGAAATGAGAAGAAGTAGAGCCGATGCCGTTGGGTGAAGTAAGCAGCGAAGAAGAAAACATCGGAAGGATTTAGTCGATTGGATTGCCACCATTGCGGATGTCTAAGGGACTACCCTTCTGATGAATAGTGCACCCAACTGCCGATGAGCGTCGGAAAGGTTTAGAGGTTCTGGCCGCCGATGCAGCGGAAGGAATTGTGAATCGGATCGCCATCACGGCGGAGGAGTTAGTGGTTTCGAGAGCCAATTCTGCGGAAGAAACTAGCCATTTGGGGATCCAAAACGGCGGAAGAAATAACCATTTTGACCGTCGATACGTCGGATCGATAGTGGAAATGAGATCCGATTCTGCAAGGGAAAATTCTGAATTTTCAAGTGGGATTTTCCAGCAGATTTCATCTGCTCCAGTAGGATTTTTCATCTATCTTTCAGTGGAATTACAGGTGGCTGAAGTTGGCACCCAGTCCCAAATGCAACGGTGTGTAAAAATGCAAAGATTTGGTGAAAGTCTTCATTCTTAGAAGTGGTGTGGTTTTCACATCCGAGGTCAGAATGAAGCATGTGGATAGGCGTTGGAAAGCTTATCCAGTAGGGAACAAGGATAAGTGACTAGAATATGAGCATGAAGCAGCAAAGTGCTAATGATGGCTGCTGCTATCAAATGGACAAATCTGGATAGTTGCATGCCCAAAGGTAGCAAGGACTATGAAGTCAACTAGCTGCTGTGTGGAAAAGTAGTTCCATGCAAGGATGAAAGACTTGAAAAGGGAAGTTTTCCTTAGAACCTTGTCTTGCTGATTATAACTACATTTCCTAAGTTTA
>LPNX010940102.1:695915-746814 GCA_001517045.1 Pseudotsuga menziesii
TTACAGAAAAGGTAGAGTGAAATGAACCACCAAATTTTGCAAGACTCTATTGGTTTGCAAAGGGAGGTGAAAAGCCTTCTGGGAGCAATCGGCAAGGGAAAGGAAGGTGGATCAGAGATGGGACATTCGTCCAAGCGACCCGATAGGAAACGGTCCAGGCATGAAGACTCAAAGGAAATTGAGCAGGTAAAGATGAAGCACCCAGTGAGATGTTGGAGATGCGGAGGACATCATTTACGCCGGGACTTCCCAATGAGGGAACATGATGAAGGAAATAGCCGCAAAGTTCCTAGACTTCGGGATCAGCGGTAAGCTGAGAACCAGTAGGAGAAGTCCATGGAAGCCGAGGGGCTTGGTCGTGAACGTTCAAAGTAGACGATTGAACGTGGGACAGATCTGCAATTATGAAATTTTGATGTGCAATTGTATATATATTGTATATGTATTGTATATATGTAATGGAACACCGAGGACGGTGTTATTCCAAGGGGGAGGGGAATGTCACGTCCCCGATTTTGACCTCGTTTGCATGATGTATATAATGTAATTAATCGTGGTGAGGAGCTCAAGGCAAAATCCCCACCATCGATTTGGTTGTGTATGTTTTAGCAATAGGGATAATTTCCGATGGTATGTCATGCTACCCGACACATTATAATGTGGCATCATGTAAATACGCACATCAAATAAAACAAACCACAACCAGCTACGGCAGTGCAACGTTGAATGAAAAGGGCATGGTTCCAAAGGATAAGGGTGTGGGGGATGTCAAACCTTGGTTTATGGGGGGAAAACCCATGTGTTTCCACCTTGTTGTGATTTGTCATCTTCCTTGTCTCACCCAACCTCTTCAATGTCTTGATTTTGTTAGTTGGGGCAGTTATTGCATGAGGAAATGTGGGCATGGGGGGGCGTCGATTTTAGCAGGCTACTATCAGTTTGGATGGTATGCATGCCCAGTGGTAGAACCTTTGTTTCTCTCACGCCTGATCTCCATTCTTCCCTATTCTCCATTCGGGTCGCGGTCTGTTCATCTTCCTCACGTGCTTGGCCTTCACCTCCATCGCCATCTTCTTCGTGGTATGTTCATGCTCACGCACAGGGATCTGGTTCATTCCTCATGTGCAGAGCCATTGCTATTTTCTCTTCATGCGCGGGACTTTTCTGGTTTTACCCACGTCCTTTTTTCTCACACGCAGGAACTCTACGTTGATTTCGCTCACGCAGGGAGCAAGGGAAATCGCGGCTGTCATTTGGGATTCTCGGGTGCAGGAGCCATTTCACACTCAGGGACTGTGTGTAAGCTTCCTTACTGATTTGTGGCCCGTGCATATGTTTTCCTCTGTGTTGTGCTATTGGGTATAAGTTTCTATCACACACAGAGCGTTTGGAATCGTTTTCCCATGTTGTGAGCTGTTCTCACTGGTTACGTTGTGGGACTGTTGTCTTCCCTGCATTTTGTTGACTGTGGATTTCCAATCCGTTGGTTGAGTTTCCCTCTATCCACGCTGGGAGTTGGCTTCTCCTCTGTTTGGGACTGTGTAAGTTTCCCAGCCATTACCTTGAGGGATGGGGTGTGCTGTGGGCTGTTGATTTCCAATCTGTTGGTTGAGTTTCCCCTATTTTTGGGACTGTGGATTACTGCTAACATTCATTATGTGTTTGTGGCTGCTGAAGGACCTTGGTTTGGGTTGCAGCTGAGTTTTTTTGGCCACGTTAGGGCCAAGAACAACTCTGAATTGACCTGTGGGCTTGAACCTTGTTTCATCTTTGGTTTGGGACTATCCTCGGTTGTCTTTGCCTTCTTCACAAGGCTGTGAAGGGATTGTGTTACTACGTTAGGTAGTGGTTGGTCTTCGGACTGTGCTGGCTTGGCCGATTGTTGAAGGCCCGGTAAACCCAGCAGTGTTGGTTTGGCTGATTGTGTCCCTCGGCTATGTGTAAGCCTATGTTGACCCTTATCCTTGGAGGAATCATGCCCAGCTCGGGGGTGGCAGCGTTGCTGAGAGATTGATGAGCACGCTAGCCTATGGTTGGGTGGAACATTGCAGCGACGTAGCTGGTTGCGGGATTCTTCATCAAAAGATAAGTGCTGCTGGTTACTTCATCTCTGCAATTATATCTATTGTTCTATGGATTATGATGAACATGTTAAATGCTGGAAATGTATATGTGTTGGTTCCGCTGTATATTGATGTCCTAGGAATTGTGAATCCTTGTATGTTGGATTATGCATCTGCTTGTATGTCTTAGCATCCCTGTTGTGCATCATGTTAAGATTTTAATTTTCAGCATTGATGGAATGGTATATGTTCATGGGGCTGTTTGCCTGGTTATTGTGGTGTTGGTTGCATCCTCTTCACTAGTTCAAGGGATGGGGACATGACAAAAACAAAATAACACAAAATAACAAACCATATCCACAACATATTCGAGGCCGCGAATACAAAATCTTATGGATCCTTAACACCTACCAAAAACGGGTTCAGGGGGTTGTGATTTGGAATTTCCAAATCTGAGGCAACACAATGCGATGATTAAAAAAAATAATTCGAATTGAAAATTTTACAAGGTAACTTTTTGAAAACTATCATCAAGCAATACATATTTAACCCAATATAACTACGTAGATTCTTTTGAATCCAATATGAGTCTAGAGCATACGTGAGGAAAGAAACGATGAGTGCCCATGCTCGAGCATTTGAACCATGCTCTAATACCATATGTCATACCTCTATCCAGGGCCATCTAAATCTAATATGCACATGCATATAAGCACACTACAAATATGAAATTATAACGAGAAACATTTATTTTATTTTCTTTCAACACATAAAAAGATAACAAATCTATGGAACCAACAAATCCAAACCCTCAACATTCAAAATTAATCCAAATCTATTATAAAGCACAATTATCAACAAAACCAATAAGTGCAATTACTTTTCAAATAACTAGTTGTCGAAGGTTGAGGGGAAAACTGAAGGTCGATGTTGCCGCAAAATACACCACTAGATTAGTCTTCAATATTTCCAACCCAAATACATCCACCGATTTCATCCCTACCATACCCTAGAGTACTATTTTTCGTCTTGGACCCTCGAGCTCCGATGGGACAACCGATACTCTACTAGCCAATGAGCTATGATACTAGACTCTCTATTTAGGGGGACTCCCAACCCCACTTGTATCATTGTAAACCACTAACACACCCTCCAATAGTCACCTTCACACGAGCGACAACCCAAGTTCCCTAAAAAAATTCTCCATAAGGAAACATATCTCAAGCTCCTTCCTCCTTTTTCCATAGTAACTGGTGTGCTTAATTTACTCCCCCTTTTTTATTTTATTATTATTTCTAATTCTTATCTTATTTTATTATTATTATTATTATCTTCTTGTTCTTATCTTGTTGCTGTTATTATTATTATTATTCCTAATGTTTATCTTATTGTTGTTGTTTTTATTATTATTATTAATAGTTTGTGAATAATTCATTTTTAGTTAATTTTTTATTAGTTTTTATTTGTCTTGCCCAATTATGAATTCATTAGATAATTAGTCGTTGCATTTCTGTCGCAACCAGGGAATATATCAAGGTGCCATGCTTCCTTCATGACCTTCAAATATTCCATCAGGTGGAGAGATGGTATGGTGGTTGAGACGCTATTAACCCAACCCACCTACCATGTTGAGGGACTAGTGGTTCCTAGGGAATAAGGTCGAGTCCTTATTGTGTGCCCCCCCAGCCATATACCTTGGGAGTGACCAAAATACGACCTACCTTCATAGAACACACCACTTATGAGTCAGAGCCTCTCTCACTCTAATCGAACACATCACCTGGACATTAGCTAGAATTAGATTGTATCTAGTTCATCCTCGTCCCTTGATGTGGATTGATGGGAAATCCCATCCAACACCTGCATGTAAACACCACATGCATCAAATATTATAAAATAATATTTCAAATAAAACATGAATCATAGCTTGACATCAACTGTCAATGTATCTGACTCATTCCGAGTCCATGGACATCACGTGCATCAAATATTTTTCCAATATTTCCACATAATCACATGTCTATACCAGGTTACCAATACCTGACACTGAATTGCGACTCATTCTGGGTCCATGGCATATCAATTCCTATTTGTGTCACATGTAGCTGCTCTACATGTCACACTCGAACAACTCATTAAAGCACATGCCATATATATAAGCATAAGCAACAATCAACATTTTCAGATTGCACATTCATTCGATAATATCAAATCATGATAAAATCATATAACATGTGAACTATCATATCACATTTGATCAACATCAAATCATATCATGATCATGGTAGTTGTTTATCTATATTAACATCATAGCATAATCATTAGTGAAATCATAACATGATCATCATCGTTACACAATCATATAGAATCATCATTAGCATAACATAGATAGCAACATGTACTGGTATCTCACACATATAACTAGATCATCCCAAATTGAATGTCGACATCAAAATAAAGCGTCACATAGTCTAAATCTAAGCTACGAATAACTAGGTCATTCACAGTTGAATTCCCTCAAAGAATAGGTCACAATCATATCTATGGTCTATAACCAAAGTCTACAGTCTATCACAAAAGCGAGGCACTACATACACCCCAACTTCAAGAAACTTCATCTTTAAGTTCTAAAATAAGCATGGAAATTGTCTACGCATCTTTGATGCATCCTTCCCAGTTGTAGATATGGATTATAGATATCCCACCGATCCTAATCTTGATCGACTAATCGACACAGAAGTTGTCGAGTTCATTGCTCCACAATATGAATCGACTCAATCACTAAGGCTCCCTTGTCTGATATCTAGAAATTACTCAACTCAACAACTTGAGATGGATCTGACATATAATGTCACATAGAAGAACATCAAAAACATCAATCATCGAACTCAATAATGATGGAAAAGGGAGACAGTAAGAACCCAGTTCTAATCACTTGTCAATATCAAATAGTTCTTCAAACTGTGGTGAAAAATTGGCCCCTGGCCACATTAATGGAACTCTTCTACAACCTCACTTGCAAGAACACTTTATATCTAACTTGTGGTTCCTTTTTGTCTGATGTACATCAACATAACCTTTAGGTCGGTCTTTTACCACTTTCATCCATGCCCGTATGGATTGCGTCTACTCATCCATTTCCTGGATCATCTCTGGACCCACAACTATACTACAACCCATGTCATGAGTCTAGCTACCTATGGCATTACAAAATAAAAAAAGAGATAGTTAAACCCAAAAGAAACAAGATAATAAACCTAAAGAAAATTTAGAAAACACTGTATCTATTTGATTGTTATGAAAGGTTCACGGGATGATTTACTGACCAATGTCTGATAGTGCATGAGTTGTTTCTTCATGTTCTACAATTTTATCTCTAGATAACTCAAATGGCATAGGTTTCATGATTTGATCTCCTCTCAAGCTTGAATTCTTTTTCAGAAGGGAAAAAAACATAATTTAGTTTGTATTGTGAAGACAATTACATATTGAAAATGATAATGGAACATAGTACATGTCAAATAGATAAGTTTAGCAATTCAAATCCCCAAAGAAAGTCCAACAATAAATTGGTATGCAAACCCCCAATAAATTCTCCTCAAGGCTGTAAAGATCATATCATCATACCATCAAACTAGTTCAAAAAAAACTCAAAAAGAGTCACAAATAAACATCCAGCACAATTTATGTTACTAAAACAAAACAAAAGAAAACCCAACTATCAAAGAGATATAACAGAAATGGCCATGAATCCCATAACAAAACTGAACTAATCATTAATAATGTTCATAAGATTTAGTTTTCCAAGACAGAAAGGAAATAAAGAGAGATGAATCTCACCCTACAACTCCCAACTCCTACCCCACCCCAATCTATTAGTAACTTAGTTCCGCAATATCCACATCCATCCTTCAAGCCTCTTTATACAAAGAATCTACATCATAATTGTTTTCTTTGGATACATGTGATAAAGACAAAATATCATAGTTCATAATTGTATACCATCTAGTGAATCTAATATCAAATTAGCCTAAGAAGAATGTTATTACTCCTAATAAGACTTTTCATCCATTTTATTACCAACTAAGAGTCACCAAATACAAGTTAAAATGACTACTTATTGGACAAGGAGAAACATTCATTGCACCAACCATGAGAGTGATTAAAAAACCTTCAATATGATCCACATTGGAATCCATATCTTTGAGGTTTTTCTTCCTTTCCTGATTGCAGATGCCATGTGCTTACATGTAGTCATGCATGGTTCACTCCCTTATTTGCATGGCTTAAAATTGCACCTCTAATGTCTCATAAGAGTCTTTCTCCTCTAATTTCTAATGTCTAATAGGTATTACGCTTTAAGGATTCATTAGTTGTCTCCCTTTGGGAATCTCTTCCAACCTCTTGTCATACACTTGCATATACCATTGAATCTATTCTAAATCACACATTATGCAATGCTTCTTCCTATGGCGAGCCATTAGAAATACTTGGAAGGGAAATAAAATAAACAAATTATGGAGCTATAGGCCTCCTTGATGGGTTGAGTATCATCCTTGAGATGCTACAGACTAGATCCAAGACATATCATACGAATATAGAGGAGAAGAATGTCATAAGGGTTGAGAATCCCCACCCTTATTCAATATCATTTTAACCACCTTTCTAATTATCACACTCATGTTCTATTGGTTGTAATAGTACCCAACTACTACTATAGGAAGGGGCTTGTCTTTGATAACTTTAGGAATCAGCCCAAAAGTCTTCATGAAAACCTTAAAAAAATATGCAAATAGGGGGGATAAGAGACCCTACACCCTCTATCCTTTCTGATGTATGCATCCTTATCAAGAATTGAGAAAAAAATCAGCCATATATGGTTCTCATATGTTCCTTACACATGAGACCCACACCCTACTTCTTACCCTTGGGCCCCAACTCCAACTTGTGAGCTCAAATTGTCAATCAATGTTGGGACTACACACAACTATCAAATTACACATCCAATTTTTTAAAGAAATGTAACCATGAAAGATATTATATTTTGTATTATTATTATTATTATTCCCCCTTCTGGATATGTTGTTCCTCCTATTAGGGATGTCATTAATGTATTTGGTCATGTAAAGTCTTGAGGTAAAACCTCCATTGTAAGTCGAGTCAATAGTACCGACAAAGGTATTATTAAAATGTATTTTTGAATATCCCAAGGAAAGTAGGCCCTGCTTGGGAGGATAAATCATCCCTTTTGGGTTATTAAGAATCTCCATTTATCAGTATAAATAGGGGAGGTGCCTCCCTCATTTGGACACACTCAGAACACAAGCAGTTGTGCTAGAGAGAGAAGGAGCATACGATATGAAGGAGAGGAAGCAGTGTAGTCTTATTCTTTATTTTTTATAAGTCTTATTCTTTGGGTCTTACACTGTACTTGGTTGAATTCTATATCGAGGAAGTTTTGCTAGGTTTTCTTCCCCGCGAGGGTTTCCCATGATAAATCTCACCGTATGTTTGTGGTTTTTTCTTGTCTTTATTTCAATTATCCTTTTGCATATGGTTATGATGTTATGATGATAAATGTTTTTAGATCTTGTATAAACATTAAAATATTAACATGGTATCAAATCCACCTTGAAAGAAGTCTTTGTGCAGCCAAATACTACTACAACTGCAACTAGTGGAGATTAGGGTTTCATGCTTGAAAACCCTAGAAGGAAAAATCTATTCATCTTGGAATTTTCACTATAACTTGAATTTGGTAAATTTTCAGGAGCTGAAGCTTGTGCAAGACTAAGGTTATATATATATATATATAATGTGCAATTTTCACCCTCATATTCACTATAATTTAGGAGATATGAACTCTCCAAATAAGGGTTCCAACCTTTACTTGAATTCATTCATAAACATGTGACCTAGGGATAATTTATATATCTCAGGATAGGGAGACCCAAATAAAATTTCACAAGATTTTATAGATAGGGAACATATTGTAGTTTCCATGGTGCAAGTTTCAAACCTTGAAGTTGAAACAATGACATGAGGAACTCCTTACAAGTTCTCTATACTGAACCAGTCCTCAAACATGTCACCTTGACTTAACATAAGTTCCACTTGGTGAATCCAATACTACTCTAACCTGTGGGGATGGAAATAAGATAGATCAAGCTACCTCAGTGTGAAGTTTTAGACCTTAAGGAGTAGGAATTTCAGAGATACAATAGAATCAATATCATAAAATTCGGCAGAAGAAATTGGAGAAACTAGGGATTCATGTTCCGGGTACTTCCCTCCACCGATCAATTGAAAAATGAGGACCATCCAACTATCCCTAGGAGGGAACATATTTATATGGAATAAGTTTATCATTCTGTGGATTTTCAATTTGTTATCTAACACGACTACTGAGAAAGCTAGGGCATGAGATAGTTTGCAATTCTGTCCACATTTTTGGGAAAATGAGTATGTTGTTCAGCTCACCTTGAGGAGGTGCATATTTATATCCAATAATATATAAAATTCACCTAAGTTGAAATACTAGAGTTTCTATGTCAAACCCTAGGGCCAATAGAAGCAATCTTCTAGAAAAGCATTGAAGCAAGCGTTCAATTGAAGCAATCTCATTCGTGAGTTCTATTCTATCTAATTCCATTTGAAGTTCTCACTTTATCATGATGACATACAATACCAAGATTTAGGACCTTATTGAAGGATCAGATAACTTTTGGGCATGGAAGGATAGAATGATTCTCGTACAAAAGAACATGACTTAGAATACCATGTCAAAGGAGAAGCTACAAATCCAAAGGGGGATGAGGACAAAGCTAAAGAAGCAAAGAAGATCATTGCAAATTTCATCAAGGACCATTTGATACCACATGTGTCATCTTTGAAGACTCCCAAGGAGATGTTCGATATCAGCATGAATATGAAATTGAGGACTTGGCTGAAGGGTGTGAAGATGCAGATGTCAAAAGGTATCCAATATTACTTCACAAGATCATTCCAGTTCAAGGACCAACTAGAAGCTATTGGAGGCAATGTCAAAGAAGCGAAAGTGGAGATGATGACCTTGAATGGTCTCCCAATATTTCATTAAAGGATTTTTTTCTATAAGGAAGCTTATCTATTGGAGGAATGCACACAAGAATAATTTGGATTGATAAAAAAAAGAAGAAGAGACGGATGAATATGAAAACCAAGCCCTAATAACTCATACTAAGAAGAGAAAGAACAAGAAAGAAGAACATTCTCGCAAGAATATAAATACTTCAGAAGAAGTACCTCCTAAAGCTCAGATGTCTCACTTGTGATGAAAAGTGATACTTTGTGAAAGAATGTCCCAAGATGGAATAATAGAAGGATGATATAATTAAGGAGTAACAATCATGAAGAATTATGTCTATAATGTGGTCTCAATACATGAAGGGAAGTGTACAATGTCTTCCAATTTGATCTACAAGATCAAGCTTACAACAGATGACAATATCAAGAGATACAAAGAAAGGTTTGTGGTTTATCTCATAAAGAGGGAGTCGATTATGGCGATACATTTGCTTCATTGAACAAACATATATAGAACAACTTCTAGGAAAAGGGACTCTCTACAGATAACCACATGTGCACAAATTGAAGAAGGATTTGTACGAGCTCAAAAGGCACCCATGGGATAGCACATACAGCTACATGAGAAGCTTGAGGATCACCTAGAGTGATGGATATCTCAACCTTTGCTATAGGGTTGAAGATGGAATCATACAGGGGATGAGAAGATTATATATGGGTGAAAGAGGAACTTTCAACAAAGTTTGAGATGGAGGATCTCGATATCCAATGATCTTGACATAAATGAATACGAAAAATATTAACAACAAAAAAGGCTACCCATCACTCCATAATAGAATACAAAGAGTATAAGATGTATAGGGAGGATGGTGCTTCACTTCAAAGGGAGTGACTACAAGAGATCTTAGAGTTCAAGAATATTAACATGAGGTGTGACGAAATCCAAAGGATATTTTCCTTATACAAGTAAAATGTGCGGTCAATATCCTTAAGAGGTTTGAGATGTTGGACTATAGATACACCAATGGTATCAAACTTGGAGTTTCTATGTGATCCTAATTCAAAGATAATTGATGTCACAATATATAGGTAGAAGTTTGGTTTGTTTATATACTTGACGAACACAAGGCTGAATACTTTCTTTACGGTGAATAATTTGATCCACTACATAGTGGATCTGAGATGTGTTCACATGGTTGTTGAAAAGCACGTGGTGTGGTACTTGAAGGGTACAATTGAGTATGGCCTTAGATATGCAAGAGTCCAAAGGATCTACCTACAAGAATATGATGAATCTGATTGGGTTGGAAGTGCTACAAACAGAAAGCGCACTCTAGGATGTTGTAGAAAGAGGACCAGTGTTACTCTGAGTGTAATTGAGGATGAATATATTGCAGCTAAGAAGAAAGGGAAGATTACTCAAGTGATGAGGAATATGTACCTTGATCCAGAGAAATTATACTGATGAATACCAATATCATACTCTTATCCATTTCAGCATTGGATAAGAAGGGATGCATTGCAGGTATACACAGAGTCAACACCGGTACAAAGGTCCTATGTGATTTGTGGGTGTAGAATATTTTGTTATCCCTTCTGATCATGAGCAAGATAGGCACATGTCCTTTGAATCAATGATGAAGTAAATAAATTTTTCAAAGAGTCTAGTAGTCCCTGGAAGGAGATAAATATCAAGAGGGACTCTACCAAATTAACAAAGATAAGTATTGGAATTGTCATTTCCTATATATATAGTTGCTTAAATGAAATTGTTTAGTTTTGTACATATCTATGTTCAAGGGAATGCATTATGCATGATAGAGTGTTTGCATTGATGAACAATATACTACTAATATGCATGTGATGGGTAAGTGGCCTATGGTGCTATACAACATTCCACTGCTAGTTATCTAGAATGAAGCCTCTTTATTGATATGTTGGGAGCAGTGCACACTCTTAATAATGTCCTGGTAGAGATGGAAGGCATCTAGAAAGTTACCATATGAATACAGGGTATGGATGAATGTTGTATTGGCTAAAATAGTTGCATGATTGCATGACATATATATTTATGCATACAAATGTTTCATTGAGAATATGTCTTGAATATTATGAAATGTTTCTAACCATGCAACTAATGTATTTGACTTGTAGGAAGGATCATATACAATCACCTACAAGAGAAGAATGATGAAGTTGCGGATGTATAAGAGAAGAGTGATGAAGTTGCGAATGTACAAGATAAGAATGATGAAGTTGTGGATATACAAGAGAAGAATGATGAGCCCCAATGGTTTGGTCACTATACAAAGATCCTAGTCATATCTTCGTGGGTAGATCCCAATATGGTTGGTGGCATCACCGGGGATGGATCCCAGTATGACTGGTCGTATCACTAAGAATAGATCCCAACATGGTTTGTGGTATCCCTAGAAGAACATCTCAGAAAGGTTGGTCGTATCTTCGAATAGGAAGATCCCAACGAGATGTGGTCTTGCATTCAGTTGCAGACGTTGTGGCCCTACATTAATTTGTGAACATTGTGGTCCTGCATCAATTTACGAACATTGTGGTATTGCATTAATTTGTGGATGTTGTGGTCTTGCATTAATGTTTGGATGTTATGGTCCTACATTAATTTGCAGACATTGTGGTCCTACATTAATTTGTAGGCGTTGTGGTCCTGCATTAATTTGGAGACGTTGTGGTCCAGCATTGAATTGTGTACATTGTAGTTTGGGATTAATTTGTAGATGTTATGGTCCTGCATTCATTTGCGTACGTTGTGCTATGACATTCATTTGTGGACATTGTGGTACTGCATTCATTTACATACATTGTGGTCCTACATTAATTTGCAGATTTTGTGGTCCTGCATTCATATGTAGATGATGATGAGTCCATCATTCATGATGATATAGGTGATTCCGCATTAATTTGCAATGTTGTGTTGTGATGCTCAAGATGAGGATACTTGAGATGATGTGATGTGATGCGATGATCACAGTGATGTGACAAGATGTGATACTCGTGATGATGCGACGAGATGTGATACTCGTGATGATGCGACGAGATGTGATGCTTGTTATTATGCGACAATATGCGATGCTCATGATGATGTGATGAGATGTGATACTCATGATGATGTGACGAGATGTGATGCTTGTGATGATGCAACAAGATGTGATGCTCGTGATGATGTGACAAGATGTGATGCTTGTGATGATGTGACAAGATGTGATGCTCATGATTATGTAACGAGATGTGATGATGTGTCAAGATGCGATGCTCGTGATGATGTCTTAAGATGCGATGATTGCAATGATGTGTCGAGATGTGATGCTCGTGATGATGTGTCGAGATGTAATGCACGTGATAGATTCTCGCGATGATGTGACATGAAGCTCATGATGATGTGCTCATGATATGATTATCAAGATGTGATGCTTTGTGATGATGATGTTCCACGAATGATGATGATGTTGATGTAGTTGTGAAAACTTCCTATGACATATAGACTTACCAATTAGTTGCACAAATGTATTGTTGTGTTATAGAATACCTTCCTTGTTAAGAGGGTGTGTTAAAGAAATCTACTTAGATAAGATATTCTATTTGGTATTATTATTATTTCCCCTTTTGGAGATGTTTTTACTCTAATTAGGGATGTCATTGATGTATTTGGTCATGTAAGTTCTTGAGGTAAAACATCTATTGTAATTCGGTTCAGTAGTACCAAAAAAGAATTATTGGGAGGAGAAGTAGGAATTGTTGGTTTATTAGGCCTCTCCACTGATCAATATAAATAGGGGAGGTGCCTCCCTCATTTGGACACACTTAGAACTCAAGCAGTTGTGCTAGAGAGAGAAGGAGCAGTCCATTTGGGGAAGAGGAAGCAGTCTGGTCTTATTCTTGGTGTATTATAAGTCTTATTATTTGGGTATTACACTGTAATTGATTGAAGTCTATATAAAGGAAGTTTTTTTGGTTTTCTCCCCCACGAAGGTTTCCCAGGATAAATCTCTCTGTTTTTTTGTGTAGTTGTGCTTATCTTTATTTCAATGATCCTTTTGCATATGGTTATGATGTTATGATGATAAATGTTTTTATATCTTGTATAACCATTAAAATATTAACAAAATTATGTCAAATGCTAGCCTTAAAAGAAAATGTACATAATATTGCAAGGGAGCACTCTTAGGTCTTTTGTTTCTACTCCAAAAGCACACTTTGAAGGAAATCATGATGGGATCTTTCTCTCGTGTCTCAACCTATGAATATGTAGTCCATAGAGAATGTCCAGAGCATGATCCCTAAGCCTCTCTTTAACACCCTCTTAAACTCCTAAGACCTCTCCTCTATATTCTCCAAACCAACGAAGAAATCATTGTTTTAGATAATTACAAATTATTTTAATGGTGGGGTCTATAGAAATCCAAATAATCCCTAGAAGACCCATTAGTGCAAATGTTTAGGTGGGAAATATGGTTCAATAGAAAAAATTGTCCTTGATTGTTCTTTGTTTTATGGCATACAATATCACTCAAGTGTGTACATCAATGGTGAGAAGGAATTTAAGGTGAACCATGCAATTACAGGTTGAGCAATGTTTTTTCTCCATTGATGGAACATGTATGCCTATGATTTCCCAGAATTACAAGCATCATCAATAAATGTGTTTTTATGGGTTGTTCACACTTCTTTTGTGAAGAAGTGCTTACCTACAACTTCATCCAAAACATACATTCAATATTTATGCAAGCAAATATCTTGGTTTATGTGCACTACAACTTGGCATAATCATCCCATTATTATGGAGAGATTCAAGATATATAACATTTATGAATTAGAACAACAATACAAAATATGGAAATTTGGAGGATGAATCATTACTATTGGAGGAGTTGGAGGCCGCTATTATGGATGAAGACAGTGTTCATGTTCAAATGTTAGCAACACTCTAGTAGTTCAGCTTCCCAACAAAAGTGGGGAAATTTGTAGGTTGACTACCATCACAACGTTTCCTATTCCATGCAACTTGTAGTAGTGCACATTTTGTGCCAGGGAATCTAGTAATGTTTGACACAAAGAAACCATAACTCATGGAAAGAGGATACACTAATATATGTATATTTTGGAAACATTATTCTATGCATGTGATAAATCCTTCATTCATGATGGTCTATATCATTTTATATGGTCTATGAAATATTTTAAGAATAAAAAAACCTAGGTTTGACCATGAAAAAATACATATATCATATTTAAATTAAAATAGAGTAGATTCCAAATATGAAATTTTATTTATTAACTCCTACGTGAAATTCACAAATGCATCCAACCATAAGATTACTTGTGAATTTATTGAAAACAAAGAAAGGAAGCATACAACTTAGGGACAATATAGGGACAATATGTAGATATATATCTTCAACAACACGTCCATCAACAACACACTTATATCTTCCATTCTATGACTAAATGACATCATTTTCATTTGATGTTTTAAAATCCTTAAGTGGCCCTAGAAATTTTCACAAAATAATCTTTGAGTAGCAGCAATTTTACAATTGAATCCAATAAATAAAATCATGCCCCACACATCACATAAATTCAAATTTCAGTATAATAATACATTAGACATAAGAGCATGAACTTGTTCTAAGGTATAAAATATTTCATTGGAATTATTCATTTCCATTGCCAATTTAATGTCATTTCTTTTCCAGGCTATAAAACTGTTAAGCACATCTGCTAAATACTCGCACTGGTTACTTCTACGCTTAAGTTTAATTTCATATTCGAGATTAATCGACACACATATTAATATCCTTCTGCAAATTCTTCCCCATTAAGCATGAAAATTTTTGGATCTACACTTCTTATGTAACTCTTTGCGAACTTCACCACACCATTAAAATATGTAAGTAGACATGTTATTCTAATCCTGCTTTTGAAGGTGGGAACAATGGTTGACCCTGCCAACAAACAAATTATTCTGAGATACCTTGAAATTAAAAAAAAAAATATTGGACATGAAAATAAATAGGTTTAGAACTTACCTATGCTTTTGAAATACCGATTGGGCCATGAATAACTTACCTTGAATCCAACGAAGTTTGTTTCATCAAAAATTGAGTAACGCTCAAGGAACTCTGCTAAAAATAAATACGTATAAGTTTTATTGAAATACCGACTATAACGATTTTGCACTAAATAATAAATAGTTTCAAATCATAGAATCAACTTCAAGGTACAAAATGTGTTATATGGTATAGGTGCCTTTAAATTTTGTTCTACTGGAGACTCATTAGGTCGAATATGGAAACTCTACTAAAACATAAATACTTGAGTATTCAAAGATTGAAAAATAACAATGGACAAAATAAGAGGTATTTGAAAAATTGCATTGATTGGCCCCTTTGGAGTAACATGCGAGAGTTGTGAAGGTCCCTCATTTGATGCAACATATGACATGGAAAAATTACTTTACAAATATGGTAGTTTGCATGAGATACAATGAAATCAAAAGAAAAGGGGTTATGCTACACAAAAGTCATATTTCATTTCTTATACATCATATAACTATGGTGTTAGTTTCTTTTTAACCTGATCATATTAGCATTATGATTTTTAAATATCAATCTTCAGAGATACACACTACTAGATGTGAACCCAAAATTCGACAACTCTATTCGACAAAATATGAAAAAATTGAAAGGGTTATTGGATATTTCCTATAAAACCTTCATTTTTTAAAAATTTGACCACGACTGTCATTGGATATGTGATGGGAATATACACCAATCAGATATTCGACAAATATGAAATATATTGAAATGAAATATCAAACAAATGATGCATGCCCCAATGAGTTAGATGATCGTGTTCTACAGGAAGATGTCGAAAAATTGGATGAGGCATATGATGTAGTCGACAATGTTCATGAAGATGATATAGACAATGACATGAGTATTGAAAATGACATCGATGATAATGATGATGATATGAACATTAATCGATCCTTTCAATGTTGAATATGGATTGGATTATTTAGATGTGGACTTGGATGAAGAAGATGATCAATTGCATTGAATTGTATGAGACGTACCTTAATATATCTATTATTGCGTCAAGAGGTGCTCTCTAGCCCAGTATGGGGGAGATCTTGTAATGTTACGTAATGTTACGTAACGTTATTTCAGCTATAAAAAAATAGAAAATTAGAAATAAAAAATAAAACAACTATATAAACAACAAGAAGTATCACAAACTACATCATAATAAACACCAAAAATCAGCTAGCTACCTTGATACAGCAATAGCGATAGTAAACCTAGGTAAGAAATTTAAATTCTAAATTTTAAATTCAGCAACCTATATTCCGCAACTTATATTTGGAATTTAAAATTTAAAATTTTATATTTGGCAAGATGGGCGAATTCTCTATCTTCCCCGCTGAATACTGTGGGAGAATGAGACCGGAAAACTTCCCCGCTAAATACTGTGGGTGAATGAGACTGGAAAAATTCCCCGCTAAATACTATGGGAGAGGGCAGGCTCACACAACCATCTCCTCCCATCCAGCCAACCCGACCTCCCAGCCAGCCATCCAGCCCGACCTCCCATCTCCTCACGCAACCAAGCTATCTCAATCTGTTTAAAACTTTACACAACCATCTCCTGCTACGATCTCCTATGGTGTGGGATATCTCCTGCCTAGATCCAATATCGCACCTCATATCTCCTGCTGCGATCTCCTATGCTCCTACCTCATACCTTGTCATACCTCTTGCTTGTCGGTGCGATTTCCTATGCTCCTATGCATAATGAGTTTGAGATTATATATATATATATATATATATATATATATATATATATATTTATTTATTTATTTATTTTGAAATAAATATTAATATATATTTTAATATATAAATTTTAATATTTCTATTTTAATATAAATATATTGAAATTTATATTAATTAAATTAAATTAAAATATAATTTTAATTATAATTATAATTTAAAAAAATTGAAATTTATACTTAAATTTATTTATATTAAATATAACATTAATATTTATATTAATATGATGATGTAAGGAAACCTATTTATATTTCAATATATATGTAACTAAATGTAAACTATTATAACTAACAACTAATTTAGGATGTATTCCATTGGTAACACATTGTGGTGGTTAGAGGTAGGTCATGGTATCAAATCTCATTGATCCACCTTTTCACCATTTTCACCAAATGCAATATGATTTAAGTTTATAAATATTTTCTTTACTATTAATCATAAGAACTACCTATGGTATAGTTGTAAGGGTATTGGGATAATGGGCATGAGGTTCAAGGTTCAATCCTCCCAAATCACTTAATTTTAAATAAAATATATGAAGTTTTAAATTTGCATAGAATTCAGTGTATGTTTTTTTTTAATTTCATAGTTTTTAGTGTATTGTGTTTTTGTGCAGCTATTATTCCTGCAGTGCATTGATTTTAGTGTAGATTTCATTGATAAAAAAAATAGTGCATATATCAATGATTACTAATTTTTATATGTTTCTATATAGAGTCTAACCCAGAAATGGAAGATGTGCATGCAGAAGATGCTATGAAACAAATAGGAAAGGGACAAAAATTATAGAACGCCAAACGTCAAAAAGCATATCAAGGAAGAAAATCAATCGAAATGACATCAGAAGAAGGATAAGAACAAAATAAAGAACAAACATATCGACAAAAAGAATATCGAACAAGAAAGTTGGACGAATTGATAGCATAAGAACGAGAAGAACAAAGAAAACAAAACGCTGATTGACAAAGAGATTATCGAGAGAGAAAGTCAAAGCAATTGGAAGAAGCAAGAAATTAATTTGCAGAACAATAAAAAAGTCAAAATGTTGAACGACAAAGACAAAATTCAACCAATATACCAGTGGAAGCAAATGTGGAAGATGTTCAATGTGTAATGGTCAGAGAGCAAAGTGTTGATGGCATGGTCCAATTTCAAATAGTTCCAATTACTAATATGATCCCAAATGCAAATTGACAAAAAGAATATCAAAAAAGAAAGTTGACCGAATTGGCAGCACAAGAACGAGAAGAACAAAGAAAACGTAACACTGATCGACAAAGAGAATATCGAAAGAGAAAGTCGAAGAAATTGGAAGAAGCAAGAAATCAATTTGCAGAACAATAAAAAAATCAAAATGTCAAACGAGAAAGACAAATTTCAACCAATATACCAGTGGAACCAACTGTGGAAGATGCTCAATGTGTAACAGTGAGTGAGCAATGTGTTGATGACATGTTCCAATTCCAAGCTATTCCAATCACTAATATGATCCCAAATGCAAATCGAAAAAATGAATATCGAAAAAGAAAGTTGGACGAATTGACGTTACACGAATGAGAAGAACAAAGAAAACAAAACGTTGATCGTCAAAGAGCGTATCTAGAGAGAAAGTTGTAGAAATTGGAAGAAGTAAGAAATCAATTTGCAGAATAGCAAAAAAATAAAAATGTCAAACGACAAAGATAGAATTCAACTAATATACCAGTGGAACCAACTATGGAAAATGCTCAACGTGTAATGGTCAGCGAGCAACGTGTTGATGACATGGTCCAATTTTGAGCAGTTTCAATTACTAATATGATCCCAAATTAAGATCGATAAAAAGAATATCGAAAAAGAAAGTTGGATGAATTGACAGCACAAGAACGAGAAGAACAAAGAAAATGAAATGTTGATCGTCAAAAATCATATTGAGAGAGAAACTTGAAGTAATTGGAATAATAGAGAAATATAAATGGGGATTCTCAACGTGTAACAGGCGGAGAGAGAGGTGTTGAAATGAACGATAATATATCGGTACCATCTGAAGAAATGTATACTAGACATCGTAAATTTCGTGAACGAATTGATCGATTAGCAGAAGTTCAAATGTGTCATGTCTACTTGGAGTCATATGCTGGAATACAAGTATGTAATACAAGTACAGGTCCAATGTGTGTGTGATGTCTATAAGATGGATCTAATCACATATTCTCAGCTATGAATCACATGGATCCAAGAACTCAACCTCATGTCCTTGAAGATCTCACACAAGTTGAAGAGATGTTGATAGCACGTGCAAGTCCAATATTACAGGTGATGCATTCAATAGGTGGACAATACAAATATCAAGGACACACCATTAGTTTTTCGCATGAGATTAAAGGTGTCGACAAGAAATTGCCATGACATATTAACAACTTGGACTTAATGGTTGTTGTGCAAAAAAAGGACGCCAAGGATACAGTTATGATTTCACTGTTAGAAAAAGAGAGAGTTATGGATGCATTATTATATAAAATTCATAATGATCCATACTATCGAGATGTTCGAGTGGATTCTGATGTATTAGAAGAGTTACCTGAAAATGTAACATATATCTCACATATGCTTAATTCTGTTACTCTTCCCGATATTGACGACGACATAGAATTTGCAATGTTGGAAGGGATACCAGGAGTTGATGATATGTTAGATGGTTTACAAACAACTTCTTTTGCATCAAGGATTCCAAGTGCACCATGATAGATAGAAATTATTAGAGCATGGGAAAATAATCCAAATCCGGATGAAAATAATACAAATGAAGAATTAACTAATGTGCTAAACTGGCCATGCATTGGCTCATCTCCGATTAATGAGTATAACACGGTTGGATTATTTGATATGGAATTTCCATAATTGTTCCCTAAAGGAGAGGCAGATTAGTTACAACCACGAAGGAAAAGTGTCCATCTACTTGAGTACACAAAAAATCTTCTCAAATATCATAATAACAGATTTGGAAGGCACCCTCGCTTCAGATATTTTTTACTAAATATCATAATGAGACATCGTGCTCAAGCTTCCTCAATTTTTTTTGTCAAGAAAAATCTTAGTGAACTACCCACAACAATGGATGAGTTACGACAACATTTACAAAATCTTCCATATTCAAGATTAGGATAAAGATTAATGAGATTTGGAATAGTATTAAGAGGTACACATGCATACTGGAGCAAGTGTCATCAAGAGTTATCTGACTTGATTCAACAGATAGGTACGGTCCAGCAATATTCTTCACACTAAGTGCAGCGGATATGCAGTGGCCTAATTTGCATAATTAATGCCATGCACAAGTCCTACAGATCCACGTGAAGTGAGAAAATGGCGACGTCAAAATGTAATTGATAATCCACACATCATGGCACATTATATGCACTTGAGACATACAATGTTTCAATAAGAGGTTTTCAAACATTTTCATCAGGCTACAGATTATTGGAGTCTCTATGAATGGAAACATCATGGATCTCCTCATGTGCATGGGCTTCTTTGGTTAAAAAATGCTCCCAACATGGAGACTTTGAATTGGGATGATCTTGGAGAAGTTATATCTGCAAAACAATATTTCAATAGAAGTGTACATGCAATAAATATACATGAGGGACATCAACATAAGATTCAAATTGGAGTTAATGTAGTTGATCATCCTTCTATAAAAGACACAAAACAAATATTTCAATCAGATCCAATGATTGATTATGAAGAACTTCTTAATTATGTCGAGCGTCATATTACTTGCAATGAGAAAAGTTGTCTTCAAAAGAAGGGAGGAAAAATGATCTATCAGTACCACGCACCATGGGATCTATGTGACCATTCAAAACTTTACATTGAGGAACAAGGAGAAAAAAAGTATGAACCTAGAAGAAATTTTGACAGAGTGAATACACACAATCGTGAAATATTGATGACGTGGAGGGATAATATGGATTGGTAGCCTGTACTTTCCAAGCACGTGGTTATTAATTACATAGCGAAATACGCGGCTAAATATGAAAAAGGATCTGAAACTTTCCACAATATGTTAATGCGGGTCTCTTCTATCCAAAATCCAAATGAACCTGCAGCACGTGCATATAAAAGTTTGTTGTGTGAATCTATTATTGATAGGGACATTAGTGCATAGGAGACATGTCATTTGCTTCTAGAGCTTCCTCTTTCAAAATTTAGTCATTGTTTTGTGGTTCTAAATGTTGGTATGAAGGTTTTCAAACAAGTACAATTTGATACATATAATTCCAACAATGATAATTCTCTGATTGATGCATATACTAAGCAACCCGAGAATATGGAGGAACTTACATTGATAGATGTTGCAAAATACTGGTCATATGACAAACATAGATGAGGGGGGAAATGGTTACAATGAAGGAATGCATCTATTGTATGTGTATTTCCTAGATTTAACTCTATTCCTGATCAAAAAGATGAGAAGTTTGTTGAATTCTGTTGGTTTGAGTTGGTTTTGTATAAGACATTTCGTGACTTTCGAAAATATATAGGCCACACATCTGATGAAATAGTACAGAATTGGCATAATTTGGAGTATATACCTTGGCCTGTTGATCGTAAACATGTGCCTACAGATGCTCGAGTTGAATCCGACAAAGAAGAGGAACATCCAAATCCACAAAGAGATTCTAGGCAGCATGAATGGGAGATCATATGTGGATTATATAAAAATCAATTTATAAATTATAATGAGTTTGAGATGCTTGGACATAGGGATCTTGATGGTATGAATTATTGGAACACTGCTTTTGTAGATGAGGAGACCTCTAGTCATGCAATTCATTTCATCTCTAAAATGAAAAAACTAAAAAATGTTTCTACTAATCAACATGCAAAGTCTTACTCAGTTGATAGTTTGGGGGATAAGAAAAGAATCACATACAATGTTATCCTTGAGCATTACAGAACAGGTGTTGATCCACTACACATGATAATCCAAGGAACTGCCGATACATGAAAGTCATATTTGATTGGAGCCATTAAAAATACACCTGCAAATCTCTCGCATCCAGGGAAAAGTCCATTACTTCTTATGGCTCCTACAAGGGTGGCAAATTTCAACATATCTATAGCAATAGTTCATTTTGCACTTCATATACCGATCAAAGAAATTAATCCTTTACGAGGACCGAGTTTAATTAACTTACAAGAAGAGTTGAGGTCTGTTAAATATAATTTGATTGATGAAATGAGTTTTATTGGAAAAAATCTATTAATCAGAATAGATTCAAGACTTCACCAAGCCTTCCCAGAAAATGCTAATATACCTTTTGGTGGAAGATCAATTATATTGGTCGGTGATTTGGGACAACTGCCATCTGTCATGGATAAGCCTGCATATGCATCGGAAGGTATTGCAAAAGAATTGTGGAACACATTCACAACAATTGTGACCCTTGATAGTGTGTTTCGATAGAATTGACAAAGCAATGAACAAATATCTTTTCATAATTTGTTAATGAATATTAGAGATGCAGTTCCAACAATTGAGGATTAGAAATTGTTGATGACTCGTATAGATACTTCCTTGGATGCTTCAATGAAAAATTCATTCAATAAGGCAATACATTTGTTTGCAACAAATGATGATGTAAATTGTCATAAAAAGCATTTAATAAGAGGCCTAAACTATCCCATTGCAACTAGTATTGCTACATCTGTAAGAAAAAACTATTCTACGGAAGGAGATGATGAAGGGTTGGAACTTGAATTAATGATAGCCATAGGAGCAAGGGTAATGTTGACACCAAACCTATGGATTGATGCAGGACTCATCAATTGTTCTCTTGGAGTTACACAACAAATTGTATATAACCTTGGAAGTTCTCCTCCAGAACCACCCACGTATGTTTTAATAAATTTCGATAATTATGTGGGGGTACCATGGGATTAATCGTTTCCTTAAGTTGTTCCTATTAAATCTATTGAAAGAGGTAATAAAAAACAACTTCCATTGAAACTCACTTGGGGTTTAACAATCAATAAGTCACAAGGGTTGACATTGGACAAAGCTACTATCAGTATTGGAAAGCAAGAGAGACAGGGCATGACTTTACAACAATATCTTGAGTTAAAGATTTGGCAGGTCTACAATTTCAACCTCCATCCTCATATGATCGATATGAGAAGATGTCAAAACTTTCGGGTGTGAAGATAAGAAAAGATGAAGAAGATAGATTGAGAATGATCACGATGTGAACCATATTTTCATTTATTTAATCCTTAAAATATTATTGTCTCTATTTTCCATTTTAACAATTTATTCAATCCTTAATACTTATTACTTACATTGAGATAATCCTCATAATTCTATATGTGTTTTCAACTTAGTTCCATACATTGTTGGTCAAACTCCAGTTTTGTGTCACCGCTCACAACTGAAACCATCCTAGATCCAAATCCTAGGCTCTATCAAGCACCGAGAGGGATCAAATCTCCTGAGGTGCAAACCTCTTCTCAAGTATTGCACTCAAGGAGCTATTCGAGGAGAGGTTTGCACCTCCAGAGATTTGATCCCTCTCGGCACTTGATAGAGCCTAGGATTTGGATCTAGGATGGTATATATATTGAACTAATATTGATAGAATTATTGACTTGTATTAATATACACAAATAGGGAGATCATCATATTAAAAACATTGGATAAAATATTAATCCTATTACGTAAAAACAAAGTGTAAATATGTAAAAATTGGATAATAAAAATGTCAGCCATAATGTTGACATGGATGGAGTTAGCATGTTGTGCCCCATAATGTGGAAAGTATAAATTATTAAAAAATAAGTGAATAATTCTCTGAGTGACTTGGAAAGTAGGTTCTTTTAACTCTTCTCAATTTCTCATCTAGTGGTAAAAAAATTGCAATCTTGTTATCTTGACATCATAAAGGATATCTTTATTATTGCATTTCTTCCTAAAATGCAGTTATTTTGTTGAATAATGTATCTATTCCAATATGCATCTGGTT
Source organism: Pseudotsuga menziesii (assembly GCA_001517045.1). NCBI lineage: Eukaryota > Viridiplantae > Streptophyta > Pinopsida > Pinales > Pinaceae > Pseudotsuga > Pseudotsuga menziesii. Next base: position 719,913 of record LPNX010940102.1, read on the forward strand.
TATGTGATACAGGAGTGCTAAATAAATGTATTTCTTCTGCCAAAATTGATGGGAAAGGAATGCCAAATTAAGGTTCTCATAGTGTGGATGATACTTTAGAAGAAATAAAAAGACATGGAATGACTGTAACTTGTTAGATTTTTATCATTTAATCAATATGATCTAGGATCTTATCTGAGAGAATAACATGCACAGGAATAATCACAAGAGACAAGAGACACAAAGAATTTTCCCTGGGGAAACCATTATGGAGAAAACCTCGCAGCTTCCTCAGAGATAGAATGAGCACTAATAGAAAAATTAAAACCCAAAGATACAAAGATTATCTCTGATGTTGTTCTCTCTCTCACTTGTGTGAGATACTCCTCTCTCACTCAGGCACTATTGTTAAGTGAGTGTGTGTTTCAAATAGAGAGTATTACTCTCTATTTATACTTTTTTTCCACTTGACATTTACTCTACAGGGCTGACTTCTCTAGGAGAGTCTAATAACCCTAATACAACTCAATTGTGGGGTATATTTCCCCGACTTACAATGGAGGGTTAACCTCAATGAGTTTACATGACTTTATTATATTAATGACTCTCCCAATCGGAGGAAGAAAAATCTCCGTCGGGTTACAATGAAATACAATAAGAAATATACAGGTGAATACATTATAAAGTTACAACTACATCAACAATCCCTCTTAACTAGGAAGGTATTCTCTTAAAACAGTTCATCATCACAAGTCTTCATTACTGGATCATCATCATCACTGCTACCGCTATCTCGATCAAATGGTGTTATCCCTCAAATATACTCATCATAGGAAGTTCTACAAAGTCAACCCTTTTTCATGCTGGATGTAGGTCTCATCATATTCAACACTTATATCCAACCATAGGAGGCCTGGCCTACCACCATGTCAGAAATACTCTGCACTTACATCCGGCCATGGGAGGCCCAGCTTGCCACCATGTCGAAAAGGCTATGCACTTACATCCAACCATGGGAGGCCCAACCCGCCACCATGTTAGAAAGGATCTGCACTTACATCCAACCATGGGAGGCCCAACATGCCACCATGTCAGAAAGGCTCTACACTTACATTCGACCATGGGAGACCCAGTCTTCCACCATGTCAAAAAGGCTTTGCACTTACATCTGACCAAGGGAGGCCAAAATTGCCACCATGTCAGAAAGGCTCTGCACTTGCATCCAACCACTGGAGGCCCAGCCTTCCACCACGTTGGAAAGGCTCTACACTTACAATCGACCATGGAGGCTCAGCATGCCGCCATGTCGGAAAGGATCTTCATTTGCAGGACTCATCACTTCCCTTTGGAGGGAACCTCAATCTGATGAACGTCAAGCTTCTCTCTAAAGTACTCAAAACTCACTCTACCTAACGGCTTGGTCAATACATCATCTATTTGCACGTTCATCGCAATATACTAGAGCTTCACTGCTCCTCTCTACACCATATCCCTGATATAGTGATACTTAATCTCAGTATGCTTCAACTTGTCATGGAACACTAGGTTCTCTAATAAATTCACACAACTCTAGTTATCACAATATATACAAGTAGCATCCAATTGGAGATCAAATAGGTCATATAGTAGCTTCCTCAGCCAAACTACCTCACAACTAGCCAAACAAGTTGCAACCTACTCTGCTTCAACTATACTTATTGCCACGTAGGACTACATCTTGCTAAACCAAGAGATCACACCTGATCCCATACTGAAGTAGCACCCCAAATTTCTCTTCCTATCAATGGAACTGCCTGCCTAATCCAAATCCACATAACTCTCCAGGTTAATCTTTTGATTCACCTCATACTTGAGCCCATAATCAACTGTGCCCTTCAGGTACCTAAGAATATGCTTTGTAGCAATCAGGTGAACATGTCTCATATTAGTCAGGAACTAGCTCAATGTGTTCACAACAAAGCAAATATCTTGTCTCGTGTTCGTCAGGTACATCAATGACCCAATCATCTAACGATACATCGTGGCATCAACTGAATTTGATGGAGCATCACTCAATAGCTTCAGGTTTGATTCCATAGGTGTGGCCATGTCCTTGTAGTGCATCATCCTGAACCTCTTTAGGATCTCCACTGCATACTTCCCTTGTCCAAAGGAGATTCCATCCACATTTTTCCACACCTCCATGCCTAGAAAGTAGTGCATCATACCCAAGTCCTTCATCTCGAACTTGAAAAAAACTTCCTCTTTGTGTCAGCAATCAACTCATCCTCACCTTTCACAAATAGGTCATCTACATACAGTAGGACTATCAATGGGTTCCCTTCCTCAACCTTGTAGTAAAGGTTGGAATCCGCTTTACTCTTGGTAAATCCCAAGCTAGTCAGGAAGCTATCAACCCTGTCTTACCACATACTAGGTGCTTGTTTCAAACCATACAGGGAATTCTTCAATTTTCACACATGAGTCTCCCTATCACGTGTCTCAAATCTGAGTGTCTGCTCCACATACACTTCTTCTTCCACTACACCATTTAAGAACGCAGTCTTGACATCCATCCACCATCCATCTGGTGTATCTTCCATTTCATTACTGTAGCCAGATAAAGTACTAATATGATGGAAGTATATCTGGCTACATGTGAAAAAATTTCTTCTTAATCTATCCATTCCTTCTAGGAGAAGCCATGTGCCACAAATTTTTCTTTATATCTCTCTATGTTTCCATATACAACATACTTGATCTTGTAGATCCACTTGGAAGTTACAACATACTTCCCTTTTGGTCTCGGGACCACATCCTAGACATCATTCTTCATGATTGACTGGTACTCCTCGATCATAACATCCTTCCATTCTTTCTTTTTTGCCACTCCTTCATAGTTGGAAGGTTCTTTATCAATGATGTCATACAACAAGTCTACATAACTGGAGTAGGGCCTAGTTCTCTTCCTTTCTATGTGCATTTTTTCTGGAGCACCATATCTCTCTGCATCTAGGATAGCCTCTTGTACGCATGTTGTTTTCATCTTGTAAGGATTCTTCTCATGGGGTGGATCTACAGGTTCTTGAAGTTCTTCCATTTCTTGATCTTCTTCTAGAGTTGCTTCATTCATTGTTGTATCTCGGATCCTGGGTACTTCTGTTTCTTCAAGGTCTTCAACAGGTCTATTTTTGGATTTGTTGTAAGCTGAGTCTTCATCAAATGTCAGGTCCCTGCTGATGTTGATCTTCTTGAATCCTGGGAAATATATTTTATATGCCTTCGAGATTTCACTATATCCCACAAATATACCCTTCTTTCCCGAAGGATCTAAATTCTTCCTCTTTTCTTTCAGAATGTGTATGTACACCGAGAATCCAAATATTTGAAGATGGATGACTTCTGGTTTCTTGCCAGAGAAGACTTCTTCTGGATTCTTTTTCTCAAGTACTCTATGTGTAGTACAATTCTGTACATACACAGCTGTCCTAGCAGCTTCTCCCCATAGATGCATAGGAAGATCCTAATCATGAAGCATTGGCTTTGTTGCTTCCATAATCATTCTATTCCTCCTTGCTACACCTTCATTATGTTATGGATTATATGGAATGGTCAACTCCCTCTTAATCCTTGACTCTCTGCATAATCCCTTGAATTCATCTAATGTGAATTCTCCACCATTTTCTGATCAAAAGGTCTTGATTTTTTTCTCTGTGTGGTTCTCAATCAAGGCTTTGAATTCCTTGAACTTACTCAATACTTCATCCTTGCTTTCCAAGAAATATATCCATGTATTCCTAGAAAAATCATCAATGAAAGAAACATAATATGCATACCCACTCAATGAACTGGATGACATCAGACCGCATACATCGGAGTGGATGATTTCCAAGATTCCTTTTTCCTTTCTCTCGCTAATTGGAAATTTCTTCTTGGTGTTCTTTCCCTTCTAATTTCCTTGGTGTGTGCCGTGAGAGATTGATATTCATTTCCCATATTTTCTTCTTAGGATAATATTCGAGATTATTCTTATGAGCATTCCTCCCACAGCCTACTGAAAGTGATTAACTTTCTTCTAGCACAAATCCCTTGAATAGAGGAGTCACATGAGTTAGGGAGACCATTCAAGGTGGTCATCACAATTTCTCCATTCTGTACTTCTTCTTCCACAACTTCAAGTTTTTCTTTTATTTGAGAGACCCTTGTAAAGTATGACTATATGGTCTCTGCATTCTAGATCTTTACATTCTTCAACTGATTTCTCAAAGTCATCTTCCAATTTATATTCTTCCCTTCAAATAGCTTGGTCAAGGAATCAAACATCTCTTTAGGTGTATTTAGGGAAGACACATGTGGTATAAGGTGATCCTTGATAGAATCAACAATGATCCTCTTATCCTTGACCAAGTTCTTCTTGTGAAAGGCTTTATCCTCGTCTCCGTCTGGAACTAGAAACTCTCCACTTATGTAGGTGTCCAATTCATTTTCTTCAAGAACAAGTGAAATCCTATACTTCCATGCTCAGAAGTTATCAACTCCTTCAATATTTTCATCAAGCTTGGTGTGATGAGACATCTTTAAAGAGAACCTCAAATGGAAATACAAGAGATTTAGATATTACCAATTTGAGATGCCCGAGCTGGATCTGGAGCTAATCTTTTGCAGTGTTGATTTATTGGTCTGGGGTCAAATTAGGGTTTGAATTTCCCGGAGTTATACCCAACCGAAAAATTCGATCTTGGTCCCTAAATTTCGATTTTGAGGAGGAGATAAATCCTATGCCGGGATCACTTCAAAATTCCACTTTTGTGAAAAGCCCTAATTTCCCGCAGTAGTGACAGGTCAAAAAATGAAAATGCTTGAAATCATATTCTTCTTTGACAGAAAGATGCACCCTTCAATGGAGAGTTAGCCTAGCCTCCTTTTGCTGATGATCTGTGGAGAGAGATCCACAAAGTAAGAATCCCTAGCTTTTGCAGCACAGTGTCTTCTTCTCAGGTTAGCTCTAATACCATGTTATATTTTTATCATTTAATCAATATGATCTAGGATCTTATCTGAGAGAATAACATGAAAAACAATAATCACAAGAGACAAGAGACACAAATAATTTTCCTTAGGGTAACCATAAAGGAGAAAACCCCACAACTTCCTTATAGATAGAATGGGCACCAATAACAAAAGTAAAACCCAAAGATACAAAGATGATCTCTGACAGTTGTTCTCTCTCTCTCAGTTGTGCAAGATACTCCTCTCTCACTCATGTGCTATTGTTGATTGAGTGTGTGTTTCAAACAGAGAGTCTCACTCTCTATTTATACTTGTTTTCCACTTGACATTTACTCTTCAGGGCCGACTTATCTAGGAGAATCTAATAACCCTAATAAAACTCAATTGTGGGGTCTATTTCTTTGAGTTAAAATGTGGTTAACCTCAATGAATTTACATGAATTTATTATATTAATGACACTCTCGATCGGAGGAAAAAACATCTCCGTCAGGGTACAATGAAATACAATAAGAAATATACAGGTGAATACATTCCAAAGTTACAAATACATCAACATAGCTATCCTATGGCTCGACTTAAGTAGGTAGAGTGTTCAATCAAGACAAAGCCCCATCATTAGGGACAGTAGAATATGATATCCTCAGTTGCTAAGAAATTAAACGATATATCCAAGGTATAGGAAATAAGATGGTTTTATTATTTTTTTATCTTTTATTTTGATTGTAAATATCCAATTTGCAGGGCACTATTTTGTCATTTCGTAAGAAAAAACTTTTGATGTTTGTGTATGCTAGAAAATATTTGTTCATATAAATTCTTATTTTGTTTTATATTCTTCAGTACACAATATGGCAGTTCCTTGAGTTCAATGGGCTTTCTTTATAATCCATACACCATAAGATTTACAAATGACATGTTTAATATCATCCATACACCTTTTAATTGTTTAATATGTATGGTCCTTATGTTGATAGACATGCATTTTGGGAATATTTTTGTTAACTTTTGGGGTTACATCAAAAGTGTTTAGACCATTGTGTTCAGTCTTTTAGATTTCACTATGTAGGTATTTTTTGGGGGGGTGCTTCATCTAATGTGGGGTGCATGGTTTGTTGATTACCCTTTATTAAGTCACTCAGACAATTAATCACTTCATTTTTTCTAATTTGATTATATTGCATGCAACAAGTATGACATGGCATGTATGATGATGTGGCATGTGTGATGAGGTTGAAATTGTGTAAGAGTATGGAAATTTGGCTAAGTGTAGGAACTTGACTAAGTGTTGTAGAAATAATCAAAGTGGATCTAGGAAAATGCATGCCATCTCTCAATGTTTAATGGTCAAAATCATACGAGGCTATAGACTCGGATATTGTTGGTTTGTTCATCTAACCATATGATTGGATTTTCCAAACAATCTCTGAGAGTGGAATTATTGGTCTGCTAAAAGTTCCCTCTGGAATGATTTGCACTGTTCCAGTAAAATGTATGCCCAATATAGAGGACGAGGTTGCAGAGGATTAATTTGACATGGATAGAATGAACATGTTGTCCCCCATACCATGGAAATTATAAAGTATAAAAATGAAGTCAATAATTCTCTAAGTGACTTCGAAAGTAGGTTCTTTTAGCTCTTCTCAGTTTCTATTCTAGTGGTAATAGTTTTTCAATCTTGTTATCTTGACAGCATTAGGGCTCTATTTCATGCTGCATTTCTTCCTAAAATGCATTTATTTTGTTGAATAATGTATCTATTTCAATATGCATTTGGGTTATGTGATACATGAGAGCTAAATAAATGTATTTCTTTTGCAAACAGAGATGGGAAAGGAATCCCAAATCAAGGTTATCATAGTGTTGTCATAGATGTGCAATGTCAACATTTCTTCAACAACTCTTATGCCCGCAACATTTATGATAGAAAGGATGAAATACCTTCAATAAATCTTTATTTTCTTTCTATCATATGTATTTCGTTTTCTCCAATATCCACAATTGTTTCCTGTAACATTGTAGTATTAGGTAACAGATCAAGAATTTTCATATCCTTAGTTGCACATAGGTCACAACTCATTGTGGTGGAAGCCTCCTCAATTGAAGCTAATTATTTTAAATTCAACATCATATCAAAAAGTGAGAAAACAAATCCACCATCAAAACAATATTTTGGAGCACTTGAATGAAATATGTTAAAGGAAATTTGTTGAAGTGCAAACTTTAGAGGCAGAACCCTGTCAAATGGAATCTACATAAGAAGGAATATCATCATCATTGGTATTTTCTCCATAATCCACATAATCCTTCCTATGATTTTCTTTCGTATCATCATCACTGTGCTCCTATTCATAATACACACAACCCTCTAAATATTACCTCTGATTTTCTGTCATTTCACCTCCATGTAAGCTTGCCAAAATTGAGACAACAATCTAATTTTCATGGTTTGTTGAACCAATGTCACTTCTCGTTCCTTCTATATAGTTCTCCATAGCCTCTTCATGTACCTGTGAAGTTGAGGGACCAACAACTCCTTCCACATTGTTCTTTGGAGACCGTCAAGGAACTTCTTCATTGTTTTTTTTCACTTTAGACCTTTTGATGTATGGTTTTTTACAATTGGTCAATCGTACGACAATGGGTTGATATAAGTAAATAATTTTTTAAAGTGTTACAGGGTAACTAAACTTCGATCTCTTTTTTCCTCTCTTGCAATGCAAATTGAAATTTCTTAGTTAATAAATGAGGGACATCTATGGGCATGCCATCAACCTAGTGAATGACTAGTTTCATGCATTCTCCCAAAATATATTTCTTGTGGTGATTCAAAATTTTCCTAAGGAGAATTTGAATCAAGGTTTTGTATAGTCCTAGGGGAACATATTTCATTCGTAAACCATTCATGGGAACATATACATTTTCCCCACATATTTTTTTGGCCATCTCATTCTTTTCTAGCTTAGGGTTTTTTCAAGAGGTCAACATTACTCCACCGTTGCATGGAATTCTAGTGATTTTGGAATTTAAATCAGGGCCCAAAGAAAATATCCTCCCAAAAATCACCAATTTCATCTCCCCATCATCAAAATTAGAAATTGCATAATTTATCTCTTCATTATTGAAATTGAATTATCCGAAAACAAAATCGTGCACTCTTACTCTTTCAAGGGTATCAACCATACATGTTGGCCACGTGTTTCTATAAGTGCATTTATTAGCACTCTATTGGAATTTGTTCATAATGAATCTTTCAACCTTGTAACCCCCTATTTCACTGACTATTGACATTTTACAGGATGCCTCTATTTCAACTACGGTCTAAATTGTATTTCTTCAAAGCTGAAATCACGAGAAACTAGTTCGTTCAAAGGTAATTTTCGAAATACACCTGCCTAGCAATGAATACATATTGCAGGGAACGTAGAGGTTGCATGCTAACTATATAGGAATAGGGCACACATATAAGATATTGCATGTACATGAGAGATTAGGTTTTACAATTTTTCTAAAGTACTTCAAAACTGGGCTTTATTCCACCAAGGTCCCCACATGATTTCAAATGAATGGTATTTTTCTATGATTTCTAATCTCATATGCATGATGATCCCAAGTTCACTACTAAAACATGAAATTACTAAAGAAAACCTTTAGTTTTTGGTTGAGGCTTTGTATTTTATACCTTGTATTCTAGTGCTTTACTAGATTTGATGAAGGTCAACTTCTTTGTATTCCTATCTAGAATGAGCTAGTTAATTTTCTTGCTATATATAGTTACTGCTATTCATTCATCTATGCATCCATGGGAATTTGATTGAAAATATAGATAAAAATGATTGGATTCATATGAATATACAGAATCAAAAGAAAATGAGATTTGAAGATTTGTTTTGCTAGGTACAACAATAGAGAATGTGGGTTTTCTCTTGGTGAAGAAAAAAGGTTGTACTCCATTAGAAGCTACCATGGAGATATATTTCCAGGTGATAAAAAAAATATTGGTATTAACCTACATATGCATGAGAATGAAGGCATTAAAATATTTATAACATTAATTATTTCATCAAAACTAGTGTTTTATGGGATTGACTTCAATAGGTTTGGGGACTAGAAGTAGCCAATAATGGGTATACAAAAAGTTATAAACCCCTTTCCCCCAACGATAAAATTATATCTATTCCTTCAAATATGATGTTTGAGTTTGGATATTGATATGGATCATGGAGGAATGCTATGAAGAGGATAGTATTGGATATTTACACCAAGTATGACCACATGCCAATGTTTTTCTCTGATCCAATTGCCACCCATGCTCCAACTTCCCAATTGTTTATCATATTAAGTTGGTTGATGTTGTGGAACCTCTACTACATCCAATTCACTTGTTTATGGAACAAGTTGGTGATATTATGCATAATTTGTCAATAACTTGGTCAAAATAAAAACAAATGCTCTAGGAAGAAAATCAAAACCATATCTTAAGACAAGAATGCGCAAACACAAAAAAGAGGCAATTAAAACCATGATAAAGAAGTGAACATGTATCATTAAATATCTCAAGATGAAATTATGTTTAAATCTAACAAAACAACTAGGATTAATGCATAGGTGATCACTAATCAAATCAATTAATGGTGATGATGAAGATGATGTTGATGATGCTGGCAACGATGATGATGATGATGACAATGGCGGCATTGACTTTGAAAATAACCAAAAATAACATTTTGATAGGATGGAATAGGATGGGAAAATCCATTTATACATTGAATTTTCATGGAACCTTTAATATCTCTTTTGATTTTTACACTTTAACAACATTTTTCTTATCATATGCTTGTATCATATATACAAGTTCCATCAAAAGATATGTTTCTCATCAAAAGGGTTATGATGCATAGTGGATATGGTTCAATATGTGTAATGGGTTAATGTGTTTAGAGTGGTTCTAGAGGTAAAAGTGTGTTGTGGGAAAAATGTGTAAGGGGCCATACTATGCATTGAATCATAATTATGGCACCATAGTGGTTAATAGTTAAAGTGTGTGAAGGGTTATAAGATAGATGGAGCTCAAAATAATCAACGGTAAATGTATGTTAATTAGGATATTATGGTGTGTCAAGATAAAAATAGTTCATTAAAATGTGTTGATGGGTTTTCACATTATCCATGATAGTGTGTTTGAGCTCATAATGTTTATGGATTATAATGTACTATCATTTTAAGAGTTTGTTTAGGGATAAAGTGTGATAACTATGGGTGATTATATCAAGGATCAGAGTGGATGGAGGTAAAAGTGTGTCGGGTCATCAGGTTAAGGATCATGGTGTTTTTTTGTTAAGATTACAATCATGAAAATATTATATTGGTTTGGGTATATGTATATATAGTTCCCTATACATATTATTCTTTATCTTTTTTCAGTTAAAAATACCAGGGTAATAAGTACTATATCAGGGAAAACAACCTAGTAATATTCCATGTGACTTTTTGTGTTCAAGGGAATTGTGGACATTAGTTACAATGTATTAAGGTTTTAGTTTTTTTGTGGTCAAAATGTGTTTGTTGGTGTTTCTTACCTCTTTGACCTAGGTTCGGACCCTCCGCCGTGCGTGACAAAGCCCAAGATATCGACTTGACAAAGCAAAGCTTAGTCGGCAAAACTTATGATGGAGATGAAGTCTAACCCGATAGATCTCTTATGGGTAACTCCCAGAACCAGGTTTCCACATTTGGGTGGAGGTTTCTTCTCCTTTGACACCTTACTAACTCGCTCGACTGAAGCCAGTGGGTGTATTGCTTAATCTTATTGTGCATGGATAAGACACTACTTAACCTATCTGTCACAATGATTATAAAAAAAATGTATGATTAACACATAGGTTATCTATCAATAGTGTGACTCATGCATCAGAAAACTCATTCATAAGGAAATACATAAACACTTAATCACAATATACATTCCTTCGACTTAAAGCATATTCGTCATATGCAATCATATACATTCACATAAATTCACATACATTCATGCGGCATAAACACATTCATCATCTACTCAATGATAGTGTCTTTAACGTGGAAACCCATCTGAGAAAAACCACAAAGGCGCTCTTCATTTGACATGAGAAATATATGCAACCTTTGGATTGCACACTTAGCTACAGAATCTGTTCTAGATATTCTTCTACTTATATTTACAACTTCTCTCTCCTCTCATGCTCTATGGTCTTCCATTACTCAATCTTATCCTACTTGACTCTATAGTTAATCCACACATAACCTGTATCAACCACTCTTCTCTATACTTATGCGCACTCAGCTGCAGATTACTCAAATATTCTTATAGACACAACCTTACTAATTGACCGATTAAATATCTAAACACATAAAGCAAGTATGTATACAACGAAGAAAGCCATCAAACAAAAACCAACGAGAAACCTGCACACAGACTGGGTTCTTAGTTCTTATATACTCTTACATGTCGCTATCAACCGACTTCATTCAGTTATCCAACAGGTTGTCATTCCTATTCTAGTGACATTTGTTAGTAGGAACTAACAACCCAAATTAAAAATATTATTCTATTCCTTACATCACGTGTGACTTTCGCTAATTCTAGCTGACATCGTACCCATGATCTTATTTGAACTATCGTTTTCAGTCATTGTGTCACTACATGTCTTATCTAGCATGATTCCTTCTATCGTGGTTGATCTCATTGTATCATTTCCTTGTGTCACATATTCTCTTCTGTCACTGCCTCCTTTGTGACTACTTCTTTCCTTAACTCTTTCTTCTTTATCTTCTTTTGTTCTTCCATTCTCTACTTCTGTCGTAACTCCTTTTCCTTCCCATGACTGGACTCTTTACCTTCTTGGGAAGAATTATAATTGAATTATTCCTATCTTTCCCTAGCACCAATAGAACCCTAACACTCACTTGTAGCTCGTCACAATCCACAAAAATCTATTCAACAACTTCTATATTTGTAACAAATTTACCTTGAAAATATTGGAAGACTTTGATTACCTATTTTGTCTCTCGTCACACATTCTTCTGCTTTCTGTAAGTTTTCCATAAGGTAGGAACTAAGGTGTTACGACATTATGAGCCCAGCATCCTCTTCTACTCATCGCACCCTCTGATGTACAGGCTGAATAATGCATGTAATCCTTTCTGCTTCATCCTACAACACTACAACTTTATATGTCCTTTGTTGTTGTTGCATGCTCAACACCATAACTTGTCATTGCAGCTTCCTCATTTCTACTGCCTTATCCATTTTCTTTGTTAAAGGTAACTTTTTCATCTCATTCTTCAACTAAGTTACTCCTATCTCTGTTGTGCACAACTCCTCTACGAATTTCTCTAGATCAGCATCGTCGATCAAGGATTTCCAAGTCTAGGAGACTTGGTTGACAACATTGGCATAGGATGACTCTGCTTCTTCGATTCTCTTCATAGATTATGCCACTTATTTTCTTCTTTCTTCTATTATCTTCAGGGGTTTTCTTAGTTTGATCTGTGCTTCTAGATCTACGACCGTTCTACGAAGGTATTTTGCTATCTCACCAAGTCTAATTACCTTGGATTATGGGAACATGTCTGCCATTATTCCTTCATCAAAAAAATTTGTGTCCCAACAACATAACCATTTGTTGGCATTTCTTCCCTCTTTGACCTAGGTTCAGACCTTCCGTTGTGTGCAAAAAATACCAGGATATTGTCCCAACAAAGAAAGTCTCAGTCAGTAGCACCTACAATGAAGATGTAGTCTCACCTTAGATATCTCTTATGGGTAACTACCAAAAATAGGTTTCCGCAGTTCGGTGGGGGTTTCTTCTCCTTTGACACGTTACCAAATCGCTTGACCAAATTTGGTGGGTTTATTGCTTAATAGTACTGTGTGCAGATAAGAAACTACTTAACCTATTTGTCACAGTGATTATAGAAGCAATGTATTCTTAACACACATGTTATCTATCAATAGTGCAACTCATGCATAAGAAAACTTATTCATAAGAAAATAAATAAAAACTTAATCGCAATATACATTCCTTCGACTTAAGCATATTCGTCATATATAGTCATATACATTCACATAAATTCACATACATCCATGCGACATAAACACATTCATCATCTACTCAGTGACATAGTCTTTAATGTGGAAACCCATCTAGGAAAAGCCACAAAGGTGCTCTTCATCTGGCATGAGAAATATATGGAACCTTTGGCCTGCACACTTAGCTGCAGACTCTGTTCTAGGTATTATTCTACTTATATTTACATACTCCTCTCTCATCTCATGCTCTATGGTCTCCTATCGCTCAATATTCTCCTACTTGACTCTACAATTGATCCATACACATCTTGGATCAACTGCTATTCTCTATAATTCTATGCACTCAGTTATAGATTACTCAACTCTTCTTACAGACACAACTGTACTAACTGACTAAGTAAGCATACAACCAAACAACCCAGCAAACAACAACCAATGAGAAACCCACACATAGTTGGGTTCTTTGTTCTTATAGACTCTTACATGTCGCTATCAACCAACTTCATTTAGTTAGCCAACATGCTATCATTCCTATTCTAGTGATATTTTTCAATAGACACTAATGATCCAAATTACAAAGATTCTTTTATTCCTTACAGCACGGGTGCCTTTCGTTGATTCTAGCAAACCTCGTACCCATGATCTTCCTTGAACAATCATTTTCATTCATTGCACCACTGCACGTCTTCTCTATCAAGGTTCCTTCTACCATGACTGATATCGTCACATCCTTTCATCCTTTTGCAACTTCTCGTATGTCACGAATTCCTCTTCTATCATGGCTTCCTATGTGACTGCTTCTTTCCTTAACTCTCTCTTCATTAACTACTTTTGTTCTTCCCTTCTCTACTTTTGTCGCAACTCCTTTTTCTTCTAGTGGCCGAACTCTTTACCTTCTTGAGAAAAATTATAACCGAATTCTGCTTATCTTTGTCTAGGGCCAACAGTGTTGAGGGAATAATTTTTCATGTCTCATAACAACTAGGTGTCATAGTGGTTAGGGTGATAACATTCTTGGGGTCAAATTTTATGTTGCATCACAATAAAAATGGATAGGTATTATAGTGTTTTAGGGTGTTATCTTGTTTGGGTTTAAAGTGTGTTATGAGACAATTTTATCAAGTCAGGTCATCCAACATCTATGGTCATATTGGTTAACATTTAAGGTGTGTGAATGGTTAACATATATATAATTTTAAACACACACACACACACACACACATAAATAATAATAAAATATTACATAAAAATAAAACAAACAAAAATGAACTCAAATTTCAAAATTTTACGCACTCCCACGCATATTCCTCTACAACTTCCCATCGATTGGTAGAATAGTGGAGTTCATGTGGAGTATCATTGACCCTTGGTATGTTGTAACAGGGTGTTGTGATACTTACCTCACCCTGTAAAATATTGCACCCAGACTTCTTCCTTTGCAGCATACCACCATCTGCTCATATCAGTGACCAGTGCTATAAGTAAGATGTTTGAAGGCATACATTATTCACTACAAATCCTCATCCATTGACCCTTTCCCATCGAACCAAATTTCATGTGTTTTCTATTTACCCCATATTCAGGTACAATACAGTAGCAACACACACGCAATATTGATGGCTCAAGAGCAAGTAACTCGACCACTAAGAATTTGAGGCAGCTAGCTATTCGGTGAGTAAGAAGTGGGAGAGAAGATTTAGACAAGCGACTACTGAGGATAGAAAATTTTGATTACGACAGGGTAGAGGGAAGCCGAATAGATTAGTTGTAAGAGGAGCTAATGCCTCCCAAATCTATGAGTACCAAGCCCTAAATATTTTTTATTTGACAAATTTAAAAATTATTTTGCAATCATTAACGTATCATTGGTAATTCACTATGCCAAGGGGGTTTCATTTCTAATTTGATTTTCCTTAGGGTTTCGATCTTCCTTGGGGTTTCACTTCCCATCGCATGTTTGGAGATTTGAAAATACCAAGGATCATTTTATTTATTAGGATTGTTGAAACCATGGTATTTTCTTAATATGATATAATTGTTCCTTAAAAAAATGTCTTGAAACCCTACAAAGTTATTTGGGTAACTAGGTAACACTTCTTAGATCCATACATGAAAGCATTTTAGTTTTTTATTCTCTCAATTTTGTTCAATGCACCCAAACATAGTATAAAAAATTGAAGCACTCCCTAACCAATATTTTTCCACAAGGCTCCCACATCTAAACAATGTTCAAAATTACTTGGACACCTTAATTCATGAAAATTTTGGGGAAAACAAGATAGAAAGCACACTTTATTTTGCATTGGATCCTTGAGCTAGTTGTTGACCTCTTGACAACATTCTATTCATCCCTTCATGGAGTTTGATATCTGTTAGATTCACAATTTTTGTTAGACCAAAACCCGTAGGTGTTAATGTCCACCACAATCGCCAGAGTTAGGATATCGGAGGCGATTAGTCCATGTCATGAAACTCATGGGGAGCGTTGAACCCATTATCTAACAATATCCCCCCAAACGCAAGTGTGGTGAGTTTCAAACCCTTGACCTATTTCTCTGATACCATTTGTTGGACTCGTGATTTCTGTTAGACCAAAACCTGCAGGTGTTAATCTCCACCACAATCACCAGAGTTAGGATCTCGGGAGGTGATTAGTCCATGTCACAAAACTCATGGGGAGAGTCGATCCCAATGTCCAACAATATCAACCTAAAAATAGTGGAGATTAATCTCCATCCATTTTTGCTAGAAGAACAACAACAAATTAAATATGCAATGTACATCATTGGTTTTCATAAAATGAAAGCACTTTAATTCCTAGCCAATATTAGTTTTAAAGGAGCTCTATGCCAATGTGTCAAGAACTACAAGTAATGTTAATAACTTAACTTAGACCATATATCCTTGATGGGGAAAAATAGTGTTAATTAACTTATGGAGTAAGATATGGAACTTGGATTATTTTCCCAAGAACCATATTGTAATGGAAACAAAATATCGCGTGGTATAATATTTGTAAATGGGTTTTTGGACCATCTCATTGCTCCATGTGTCTAAGTGACTCTAAATGAAACTTTTATCCCATCGTGCAGGTATAAATAAATAGGTATTTGTCAGATATTTCTTACTTGAGCGAGGGAAGTTTAGGAAAACCAGAGGTAAGTGAGTCATCTAGTATGTATACAAGAGAGAGATCAGCTAGATGTCAAAATATCAGAAGAAAATTCAATAAATGCATGGAATTTTTTCTTCCTGAAGGGGGGTCATATTCTTATGACGATGAGACCAAAGGAGACATCGAGGTTCCCTTGATGTACAAACATCTAGTGAAACAATGGGTACCCAAGGATCTTCCTCAAATAAACACATATTTTTGTGTGAACAAGAGGATATATCATATTGTACCACTGCCATTACATGGTTTAAGGTTGTTTTGAATGGATGGAATAAAGTTCGGTTATGACATATGTACTGAATTTATGGAATGTGTCGGGCCCAATTACAATTACAGAGATTGGATGCGACTGGTCCAATATACCCAAAGTATGAGCGTATATAGACTGTCTACAAATTATTTACAGCTAAAAGGAAAAGATCAAAATAAAGGACCGACTATGTACATTGACAGAAGTCCTAAAGCAATGGGGAATATTGCAAGGTTTAAAAATAGTACACAACTTGGGTCTAAAAATAAGAAACCCAATTGCATATTTGAGGGGTGTGAAGGAAAATTTGTTTTTGTATGTGCTATAAAATCAATAGATGTAGGGGAATATTTTTTGATCAGTTACAATCTGAATTGAAAGGGTTCAAACGGTGTTACTATGGGAGTGGTACACATAACATTTTACCCAAAATTTAATTAATAAATCTACTATATTATGTTTTTTTCATGATTCTATTGTTATAATTTTGGTAATGTTTTTTATATTTTTATCGTAGGGTAGTGATCGAGGCAAGTCCCTGACAGTTGATCAGAGGATTACACCATCCTCGAGGAAAAATGGTATACCTCATTGTAATTGTAGAAATATAATATGAACAATATGATTTTTTATTATTTTTTTCATGAGTATATTGGTTTCAGTTCATTAATGTTTTCTATATCTTTGTTGCAGGGTGTTGATCAGGGCAAGTCCCCAATAGTATATCAGAGGACACCAGCCTCGAGGAAATAAATATACCTCATTGTAATTGTACAAAGATAATATAAGAAATATGTTTATTTATTAGATTTTTTTGTTGAAGGGTGTTGATCAGAGCAAGTCCCAGGATGTCGATCAAATGACACCAGCCTTGAGGAAAAAATTATACCTCATCATAATCGTACAAATTAAATTTGAGTAATATGGTTTTTTATTAATTATGTTTTTTCCCTCAGACTATTGGTTTGATTTCTCTATTGTTTTATATATTTTTGTGGTAGGCTATTGATTATGGGTTTGATCTAGCAGTAGAGAAATCCATAGATACTGATGTGGATGAGCTCATGTGCAATGTTGACATCACATATTCATTGGACCCCATTAAGATGATAGAGAAGATATTTAAAAAAATAAATGAGGAAATCCTTTGTATGTTACTGATTCAGCCGCAACCAAATGAGATTAGAGAAAAGGTTGATATTTTGGTCAAGATATCTCAGGGCTTGAATGTAAGTTGTAGTATATTTAATTAGAAGATAAATCCATATAATATTTAGTATTTTGTACTTGTATATGATCTTGAACTAAAATATGGTTTTTTTAGAGGAGTTTTTGCATCCACATACTAGTGGTCAAGGGGGTACTGATTCTAGTGATTCTCATGGAGAGTCATCACATGAGCATATGACCCCACTTGCATATCATGTTCCAATAGTGTCGACTAAATGATCGACAACGAATTCCACATAACCCCTGAGGCCAGATGTGAGTGCACCCTCTAGTGGTCGATGCACGTCAGATCATGCAAAACATGGGGTCAATGCAGATCCTACTAGCGATATTGCTCAAACAACATTTTTTGGATCTTCCCATGTCACTAGCACAAGAACACTACATACCACATTTTTGGTGGACAAACTTTCTTCTTCCCATAAATATAGAAAATATCCCAGGTATTTAAAATTTGTTTTAATCTTTGTATATAATTTGATTGAAATTTACTTATAGAACATTCTTTTTCAACTAATGATTACATGATCATTTTGCAGGAAATGATATTTTTTATAAAGATCTAAAAAAAATATCATTGGATATATCTGGGCCTACGATTCACTCAAGGTGGGATAAACAAAGTAGGGATTTAAAATATGATCTCACTAATCGCTTAGTTGGGTTGTTTAGCAGTGATACATTTAATTGAGTGGATGTCCTCAAGAAATTTGGCCAACATATAAAGACTGTGAAGGACCAGTATAAGGTTCACCTAGAAAGGAACCCTAGGTATGAGTACCCTCCAATTATTCCAGCAAGGGAGTGGAAGGCTGATGTAGGAGCATATAGCTCATATTTCTTGGGTTGATGAGTCAACATGACATGTAATCACTTCTAGATGAATAGGGTTTGTTGTTAGATGGATAGGATTAGTTTTATTTTGTAATAAGTGGTAGTTTTCCATTATTCTCCTTGAACCCTATGAGGAAATCTTCAAGGATAGCTCTTTGTTGATAAGATTTATTTTATCAGCTGTCTAGATCCAAGCTCTTCGGATTTGATAGGTTTACTGAGTGTTATAAGAAGGATTGAATGTAACAGATAAGATATGATAGGAGAGTGCATGATAGAAGAGACTGTGTATTGAATTTTATGACTGGTTAATTTGAATGAAGAACAAAGTTTTAATCTACAAGAATTTCTATTCATTTATATATTTTTTCCATTTACCAGTCGTATAAATTGAAATCCTATATGAGCGTATGTATTTAGAATTCTGATAGAAGTGCAGGGGAATGAGATTGTCTATGAGGACCGTTGTAGGGAGGAATTGCTCGTTCCACTAATCAATTCAGTCACAGAGTTAAATATTTGTATCTTGAACAGATCTATGATTGAAATCATATTTCACAGATAGAAGATGCACTCAAGGTAAGAGAAACCCAATCATCTAGATCATGCGATGGAGATTCAAAGTGGACAAAGATCAACGACCACAAAATTATTCACTGACAAAAGTGCATGGAGGATAATAAAAGTCCGAGCCAAAAAAATAAGAACCAATCACTGGGAAATCAGATCGGAGTCAATGGCTGAGATCGATCGTCAAAGTAGATCGACAGAAGACAACTATTTCATTGGGAAGAGTTGCGTATTCCAAAGAAATTCTAATGTGCACGAAATTTCTATGCAATGCGCTTCAACATTTTTGGAATCCATCGTTGATTTGGTGGGGACACTAATCGAACGGTCCACAAGCCATTTCACAAAGTTAATAAGCAAGTTTGTTAACATTTTGGTTGGCTGCAAAATTTCGTTTATAAAACGAAATTTATCGTGGATTTGAAATCCGCGAGTGAGTTGGAAGACAGATCAAATAATTTTTGAGCTGACTAGATTGGTTTTAGGTTGATGGTTGGACCTGTATCTCTTACCTAGCATCAGGTTTGGTATCAGAGCATGGTTAAATATTCCACCAAGATGAGGACGAGTGCATGGGGTTCCTGTAGGACATGGTCGAGGAAGACAACCTACAGAGACAGATGTACAGAGAGACATGAGAATAATGGAAGAAAGACTAGAAGCTATGGAAAGAAAGAACCACTTAGACAATTTAAATGACAATGATGAAGAAGCAGAATCCTCTGATGAAGAAGAAGAAAATCCTGAAGAAGTGAAAGTTTTGAATATGTTGATGAAGATCGGTAGTGGACCAAGAGTGGAAGTACTTATGTATGAAGGTAAATTAAATGTTGAAGAACTCATGGATTGGATTAATGCTCTAAATAAATATTTTTATTTTGAAGAAACTGAAGACAAGAAGAAAGTAAGATATGCAGCTACTCAAATGAAGGGACATGCAACCATATAGTGGTATGAGCTCTAGATCCATCGAGAAAGAAGAGGTAAGTCAAAAATAAACTTTTGGGATAAGATAATACATAAGATAAAGAGTTAGTTTATTTGTAAGTACTATCAATTGAACCTTATTAGACAATTATAGAACCTTAGATAGAAGGCCATGACTGTAAAAGAATACACATAATAATTTTAGACTGAGTATTAGAGTTGGACACACACAAGGAGGTATACAAAGAGTAACTAGGTATATCAATGGATTACGATATGATATACATAATGAACTCATTTTATTAAATATGAAAACTATAGAATATGCATATCAAGTAGCTTCAAAGGTAGAAGAGAAACTGTTAAGAAAACAGAGGAAAGAATATAGTAAGAGGAAGAGGATATCTTAGTAGTGGAGGTAGGACTTCTAAAGATGAAGCTAAGGGTTATATCAATTAGTCATCCTAGAGAGGAGGATTCGGAGGAGGCAGAGGAAGAGAAAAGAACAAAAAAGAAAAGTTCTATGCTTGTGGAGAGATTGGACATATGTCTTGGAATTGTCCAAGAAATTACTCTTCAAATCATAGAAATGTGAATGTTACAGAGGCTCAATAAGAGTCAAAAGAAGAAACATATATGAATAACCCTTCAGAGGAAGGAGAATTTATTATGTTTAAGAGATTCCTAGTAAAAAAAGAGAAACAAGTACATGAACCCACTCAAAGGAAAAGTTTGTTCAGAACAAGGTGTAAAACACAAGGTAAGTGTTGTAAAATGGTTATTGACAGTGGTAGTATAGATAATTTGGTTTCTACTGAGATGGTAGAGAATATGGGATTGAAGAGGATGAAGCCTTGCACTCCCTACAAAGTGTCCTGGTTGCAGAAAGGACATCAGCTCTTGGTGAATGAGCAGTGTAATGTGGAATTCCAGATTGGTACTTACAAGGATGAAATATTATGTGACATAATGCCTATGGATGTGTGCCATATACTCTTAGGGAGGCCATGGCAGTATGATAGGAAAGTTGTTCATGATGGGAGAAAAAATACTTATTCTCTGGATAAATATGGGAAAACACATACTTTGTCACCCTTAGAGGATGAAATAGTTTAGGAAGGTCCAGGATCAAACATTTTGTTGATTCCTGGAAAATAACTATTGCAAGAAGTCCAAAAAGAGGAGGATCTACATTTTTCCCTTGGTGATAAGCCAAAGGTAATTTTAACTTCTACAAATTTAGATGATTTTCCTGTTGAAGTTAAAACTTTGCTTGATGAGTTTGCTAACATTATTTTGGATGATTTGCCAAATGATTTATCCCCTGTAAGAAGTATTAGTAATCACATTGACTTAATACTTGGTGAAATTTTACCTAATAAAGTAGCATACGGATTAACTCCTCAAGAAAATGAAGCAATCAAACAATAGGTACAGGAGCTGTTGGAGAAAGGATTGGTAAAATAAAGTTTGAGTCCTTGTGCAGTACCCATTATACTTAGTCCAAAGAAAGATGGTGGGTGGAGGATGTGCACTGACTCCAGGGAAATCAGCAAGATCACTATCAAGTATATATTCCCTTTACCCAGAATTGATGATCTGATGGACTGTTTACGCATTTCAATTTTTTTTTCCAAAATAGATTTGAAAAGTGGATCATCAGATTAGGATAAGGGAAGGGGATGAATGGGAAACAACATTTAAAACTAATGATGGACTGTATCAGTGGTGAGTGATGCCATTTGGGATTACTAATGCACCTAGTACCTTCATGAGATTGATGAATCAGGTTTTAAAAGAATTTACTGGAAAGTTAGTGATAGTGTATCTAGATGGAATTTTTATTTTTAGTCAGAATAGAGAGGAACATTTAAGGCACCTTAAGTTGGTGTTGAGGACTTTGCATAAAGAGAAGTTGTTGATAAATCTAAAGAAATGTAGTTTCCTGAAGAAAGAGTTAGTTTACTTGGGATTTATAGTTTCAGAAGAAGGATTGAAGATGGATCCTGACAAGGTACAAGCGATTTTAAATTGGCCAATTCCAAAGAATGCTTACGATTTAAGGAGTTTCCATGGACTTGCTAGTTTCTATAGGAAACTTGATTAATAATTTTAGTTAGATTTGTGCACCTTTGATAGATACTTTTAGAGGAAGTAAACAACCTTTCAAATGGAAAGAAGAAACTGATAGGAATTTTAAGTTGTTAAAAATAAGATAACAAAGAAGCCTATTTTGGCTTTTCCCAGTTTTGACAAAGTGTTTCAAGTTGAAACAGATGCTAGTGGAACAACAGTGGGAGTAGTTTTGAGTCAAGAGCAGAGGCCAGTGGCATAGAGTCAGTGAAAAATTGAATGAAGCAAAACAAAATTTACTCTTCATATGATAAAGAATTATGTGCTGTTGTGCAGGCTCTTAAGACGTGCAGACATTATTTGATGGCTAAGGAATTTGTGTTGTATTCTGACAATAATGCTTTGCAGTTCATAAATAGCCAGCCTAAATTAAACTAGAGACATGTTAAATGGGTATAATTTTTGCAGTACTTTACCTTTGTTATTGAACATGCAAGTGGTAAGTCTAATAAAGTTGTTGATGCTTTGAGTAATACAAATTTGGTATTACAAGAAGTTAAGGTCCATACTTTGGGATTTGAGAACTTGATTGATATGTATAAAGAAGATTTATATTTCAAGGATATATATGTTTCCTGTGAAAATCTAGTTACCCATAACAAAAATCAGTGGTTAGATTATATGTTGCAGGGAGGTTAGTTATTCAAGGATAGTAAATTGTGTATTCCAATATTTTCAATGAGAGATAATTAAATTCAGGAAAAGCATAGTGGAGGTCTATCAGGACATTTTGGACAAGAAAAGACTTTTTCTCTGGTGAGTAATTTTTATTTTTGGCCAAGGATGTAGAATGATGTGAATAAATTTGTTGAAAGATGCAGAATCTATCAACATGCAAAGGGAATACATCAGAACACAGGATTGTATCAACCCTTACCTATTCCAGCTAGGCC
This sequence comes from Pseudotsuga menziesii, assembly GCA_001517045.1. Classification (NCBI taxonomy): domain Eukaryota; kingdom Viridiplantae; phylum Streptophyta; class Pinopsida; order Pinales; family Pinaceae; genus Pseudotsuga; species Pseudotsuga menziesii. The sequence goes on from LPNX010940102.1 coordinate 742,959, forward strand.
TTGGGATTCCATAAGCATGGATTTTGTTTTGGGTTTACATAGAACTCAAAGAGGTCATGATTCAATTTATATTGTGGTTGATAGATTTTAAAAAATGGCTCATTTTATTGCATGTAATAAAACTAATGATGCAACCAATATTGCTAATCTATTCTTTTCTGAAATTGTAAAGTTGCATGGGTTTCCTTTGAGTATTGTGTCTGGCAGAGATACAAATTTTGTTGGCCATTTTTGGAGAACTATATGAAATAAATTGGGGACTAATATTACTTTTAGTTCTTCTTATCACGCTCATACTGGTGTCCATACTGAAGTGGTAAATAGAATATTAGGAAACATACTTAGAAGTATCGTGTATGAACATCCAAAATAGTGGGACTTGGCTCTTGCTCAGGTTGATTTCACATACACTGATTCACCCAACATAAGTAAATGCATGAGTCCTTTTCAAATTGTCTATGGGATGCATCCAAGAGGTGTATATGAACTTAGAGATTTGGGAAAATGGGAAAGGAGAAGTGCAGAGGGTGAAGACTTTGCAATTAGCATGCATGAGCTATAGGAGAGTATTAAGAAGAGATTACAGGAAAGTGTAGAAAAATATAAACATAGAGCATATTTGAAGAGAAGAGAAGTAAAATTTTAGGTTGGAGATTTAGTGATGGAATATCTTAGAAAGGAAATATTCCCTTAAGGAACTTATAATAAATTGAAGTTTAAAAAGATTGGACCTTGTAAATTTTTAAGGGATTTTTCTACAAACGCTTATGAGATTGAACTTCCTTATGACCTTCAGATTTCGCTAATTTTTAATGTTTCAAATTTGTATCCTTTTAGAGATGTAGGTATTCGGATAGATGGTATAACTTCAAATGGAGATGATTCAGCTATATATTGGCAAGGACAACTTCCATAGAAAGAACAACCTCATATTGAATCCATCCTTGACAAAAGAATTCTAAGAAAGACCAGGAACAAAAAATTCTTTTAGTACTTAGTCAAATGGAAGAATCAACCTACTGAAGATGCCTCTTGGATGAAAGAACAAGAAATTTCCAAATACAATGTTCACCCTGAATATTTACTAAAGAATTATTTTCTTCCCTAGGAGTATGATGCAGAAGCATCCAACTCAGATTTCTTGGGTTGATGAGTCAACATGCCATATAATCACTTCTAGATGAATAGGGTTCATTGTTAGATAGATAGGATTAGTTTTATTTTGTAATAAGTGGTAGTTTTCCATTATTCTCCTTGAACCCTGCAAGGAATTCTTCAAGGATAGATCTTTGTTGATAAGATTTCTTTTATTAGGTGTCTAGATCTAGGCTATTCGGATTTGAAAAGATTGTTGAGTGTTATAAGAAGGATTGGATGTAATATATAGGATATGATAGGTGAGTGAATGATAGCAGAGAGTGTGTATTGAATTTTATGACTAGTTAAGTTGATTGAAGAACATAGTTTTACTCTACAAGAATTTATTTTTGTTTATATCTTCGTTCCATTTACCAATCATATAAATTGAAATCCTATATGAGCATATGCATTTCTAATTATGATAGAAGTGCAGGGGACCGAGATTGTTTGTGAGGATAATTGCATGGAGGAATTGATCGTTCCACTGATCAATTCAATCACGGAGTTAAAGATATGTATATTGAACAGATCTACGATCGAAATCGTATTTTTCATATAGAAGCTGCACTCAAGGTAAATAAAAACCAATCATCCAGATCATGCGATGGATATTCACAGTGGACAAAGATCAACAAGCACAAAATATTTCGCTGACAAAAGTGCATGGAGGATAATAAAAGTTCGAGCCAGGGAGAGCAGAACCAATCACTAGGAAATCAGATTGAAGTCAACAACTGAAATCGATCCTCAAAATATATCAACGACAGACAACGATTTCGCTGGGAAGAGTTGTGCGATCCAAATAAATTCTAATGTGCACAAAATTTCTATGCAATGCGCTTCAACTTTTTTGGATTCCACCATTGATTTGGTGGGGACACTAATTGAATGGTCCACTATCCATTTCACAAAGTTAATAAGCAAGTTTTTTAACATTCTCGCTGGCTGCAAAATTTCATTTATGAAACGAAATTTATTGTGGATTTGAAATCTGCGAGTGAGTTGGATGACAGATCGGCTACTTTGTGAGATGAATGGATAATTTTTAGGTTTCTCGTTGGACCTGTATCTCTTACATGGAATCAAAGGACCTAGTGGATGACAGGAAGGAGAGGGATTTGAGAAAATAAGGAAAGCTACCACTGAGCATAGGAAGGTATGAAATACTTTCAAAAATTATATGTTTATTACTCTTTTTTTTAGATAATATTTGAAACATATAACATATTTCAAAATTATCATAGGCTTCCATACACATAAAATGTTTTGTTAGAAATTCAAACCATGGGAGAATCTAGGAGTGTTAGAGAACTCACAAATCAAATTTGGTGCAAAAACCATTAATTGAGAAGTAATTTACACACACAAATGTGAACAGAACCAGGTTATTTTTAAATTTCTAACATAAATATATGTCATTATCAGGTTGATATTACATCATAAGAGTTTTGTGAGGCTTTGGAATTCCAATGTGTTGGAGACATTTACCATCATACTCACTCTTTCGGTCAAATTGGCCTAGTTAAACCACTATCCTAAGTTTAATTGACATCAGTGGAGCATTAATTACCATCATCCCAGTCACTCCCACACCTACCTATAGTCAAGGAGGCTAACTTAGCCTTCTCCTATAGTCAAGGAGGCTAACTGGAGCACTCCAGGGGTGATCTGTGTGACATTAATGCACCTAATTTCTAACTGGTGGTTACTTTCAGTTCAATCAGTCAGTTATAGTTAGTTAAGACGCCTCCATTCATTAAATATATTATTTAATGATTATTTATTATTATTTAATGAACTGGAGTTAACAAGGCGCCTCCACCAACTTCTGATGGTCAGTTCATCTTCAGTTAACCTCATCGGGGTTCATTGGAGTCATGCAGCACTAGCACTTGATGGTTGGTTTGCTATGACATGTGTTTGATCTCCTTTAGTTGAGATTCAGTCATTTATTGCACTCCGACTTCAGTTAGGGTTTGGTGAGTCAATTAGGGTTTTGGTTAAGTGGTTGACTGAGTGAGATTGCATGGTGGAGAGTCAGTTAAGATAGACTCACTCATTGAATTCGAATTGTCCCTTAGGTATTCGAATTCTTCATGGAGTTAAGCCATTGCTCAGCATTGGTATTGTAACCCTTTATTGTTTATTAAATATACAGAGAGGATACCAATTCTGGATCCAGTTATTTTCCAATTCATGAGTATTTGTCAATTATTCTTTGATGATTTTGATTCCTAGTTCCTAGATCATGTGCAAGAATTAATATGGTATCAGAGCACGCGGTGGGATGAAGAACAATCTCTCAAGAACAATATTTTTGACAGATTTCTCCATGAAAAGTGAGCAATAGCTCAAAATTCCAGCACTGCACCAGAAGCCAAGGCTTACCACTTAATACCCCAAGTAAAGAACTTGTTGATCAAGCTTGCTTGATTGATTATGCTGGGTGTGATGAAATCCTAAATGTGCAGGTTGTCCGACCTTACAGTGCCCCTTTTGTTTTGATTTGCAGGTCTTAACAGGTACAACTTCGAATGGACTCATCAATCCCTCTTCTCACCCCATTCACAAGCTATTCGGAATGGAAGTTGAAGATGATTGCATATCTCAAGAGACGAGGTCTCTATGAGGTGTCTATTGGAATTGGAAGAGAGACTTATGAGAATGAGAATGACTGGATAAATGATGGTGACAGAGCTTTTGGAGCAATATGTCT